>JAVXUP010001287.1:0-252180 GCA_033070095.1 Escallonia herrerae
TATCACTGTTCTGTGTTTACCATTTTGAGCTTCACATTTGAGGCTAAACTCGTTCATAACTGACATCAAGAGTGTCTTTAGAATTCAGAATGCTTGAGAATTTAATTATGCACAAATTAAGAATGCTATAGAAAAATATTTGTTTAAAATTTTTTGAATTTAAATTAGTTGAATTTAGCTCATATTTTATCTGGTGTACTAAATAATAAATACTTTCATTTATTTCAGATTTATTGGGATGTCTGTTTTAAAACAGGCATCCCAAAAGTGTTTTTACAAATAATATGTTTTTTCATCATATTAAAAAACATATTATTTGTACTAATGTAACACTATAAAATGCTTAAATTGAATTAGATGAAATAAGGGCACCAAAAGAAAATTGGTTCATATTTTTTTCCCAATTGATTTTATTTGCTTCACGGGCTCCTTAATTACCTCTAATATTGCATAGAATCTTTGTGGATTTGTTGGAGCATACATCGATCTCTACACCTGTCTACGCCTAACACCTTCTTTATTAGCTTGATGATAAATAAAATTGCCAGATATTGCACTTTTTACAACAAGGCACAATGTATCAAAAGAACTTTTCTTGATTTGTTTTCAAATGTTATATGGTTCTAATTTTACGAGGTATTTAAAAAAGAAGTACATGAATTCTTCCTTTTAAAAATCTTAAATGTGGGTTTTTTGTTTGATTCATAGATATAGCCTTTTGTTTTTTGTGTAATCTAGGTCAGTACAGTGATAGACAGTGTTTCGAAATATTAAATAATGGTAAAATTAAGAACCTTATCAAAAGTATAGTTTGTCTATAACTCGTCTATCATAAGTTTATAAAAGTTAAATAGGGATTAATAATAATGTCCAGTTTCTTAAGTAATTTTATTTTGTATGTAAGTACTTCATATTGCATAGGTTCTATTGGTATAATATTATGGTTCAAGTCTTAATAGGTTATTGTATTGGTTAGTCATAATGTTTCAAATTGGCGTTTAAATGGCACAAGGCTTACTAATTTAGAAGTTTACTATTCCTGCAAAAGTAATTATAAAATTAAGAACCCCAGCCAAAATAGTTTCCTGAGATCTTTAGTAACACTACTATGTTTACTTCATGGTTTTTATAGATCCCATATTACGTTTTAGATATAGTCAAATAATTTATCGTGCAAAGAAGCTATTATTGCGTTTCTTGATTCGTTTTGTTCTATATTAGAGCCGAGGAACCCAAGCCAAGCTCGGGTAGTTAACAAGACATACTGTTTAGCTCTAAAAAGTGTATTAATGCATGCCTACGTTTGCTAAAAAAACCATAATTGTTAAAAAGAGATACATGGCCTGTACAAAGCTTGTTTTGACATATAACCAACAAGATTATTGCCAATTTATTCACGGCTGGCTTAAATAAACTATAGAAATTTTGTTATGATAGCTCATTTCTGACAACTTCAAGTAAGCTATCAAGGCTATAATATTAGGTACCCGTAGTGGTCCAAGATGTGTATCCTTTCAACACCAAGTAATCTCGTGACTCAAAAAGTAAGGCTATGTTTGACAAAAAAAAAATTTTGTTTTCAGTTTTCAAATAAAATAAAATTAAAGAGCAGTTTAATTATTTTTTTCAACAAAAGCAAATGGGTGTTTGATAATCCAATTTTTTTTTTGATGGTTTGTGGTGGCTGTGGCGGTGGCTTGTGGCTGGTGGTTGGCTGGTGGCTGCCGACCGGCAGTGGCTGCCGACCGCCGGCAGTCTCCAGGGGTGGTCGCCGGTGGCTGGAGGTGGGAGGGTGGTGGTCTAAAAAAAAAAACCAACACTGAAAAAAATAAGTTTTTGGAGTTTTTAAAAATAGTCTTGATTTAAAAACTGGCTTTTTAAACTGAAGAGAAAAAAAAAAGGAAAATAGTTACCTAACGCAACTTTTTTTTCCAATTTCCAAAACTGAAAAAAAAAAAACTGTGTCAAACGCAGCCTAAGGTTACGAGTTCTCTATGTTTGAAAGAACAAATGTTGTAGTCTGTGTTTCTATTCATGAATCACTCTTTTAAGGAATAGCTAATTGATCAAGGATACAAATTTACGAATCAGAATATTCAATTATTTGTCACCAAACAATAGTCCTTAGACGTAATAAATGCCATTAGTGTTTTGCACGAATACCTATTTTATCATAATATAATACAACTTTTATACACCATACATATTTTGTTAGGTGAATCACGTTAACTACGATGAGCTTGCAAATATTAGCAAATGTCCTTGGGCTATGCTAAATCATACGGTGATATGAGCTTATAAGAGTCTAAGGGTTGGTTTGACAAAACTTTTTTTTTGGTTTTCAGTTTTAAAGAGCAGCTTAATTTTATTTTTTTTACAAAAACAAGTGGGTATTTGATAACCCTTGTTTTTTTTAGTATTTTTTTTTTTGGTGTTTGGTAACCCTTTTTATTTTGACTTTTTTTTTTGTGGTTTGCGGTGGCGGTGGTGGGACGTAGCGGTGGTCGACGGTGGTGGTGGCCGACGGTGGCTGGTGGCGGTGGTCGTCGGCGGCCGGAGGCGGCTGCCGACAGTCGCCGCCGATGGTCTCCGGCTGCAGGAGGTGGTTGCCGACAGTCGCCGGCGGCGGGAGGTGGCTACCGGTGGTGGTCCCCTGCGGCCGGAGGTGGCTCCCGACAGTCGCTGGCGGTAGTCGCCAGCTGCCGGAGGTGGCTGTCGGCGGCCGACGGTGGTCGCCTGAGGTGGCTGCTGGCAGTGGGAGGGTGGTGGTAGTGGTCTCAAAAAAAAACCAAAAGTGAAAAAAAAAACAGTTTTTGGAGTTTTTTTTTTACTCTTCAGTTTAAAAACTGGTTTTTTAAATTTGAGAAGGAAAAAAAATGATTACCAAACTCACTTTTTTTTTTCAATTTTCAAAACTAAAAAAAAAAGAGAAAAAAACCCGTGTCAAACGTGGCCTAAGATTTTCTAATTAGTCTTATTGTTGATATGAACTTAATCAGGGAACGGGAAACGACTACTGACAAACAATACTAGTAAAATCGGTCTATGTGATGCCCAGCCCCAATATTTACAATACTAGCAAGTAAAATCGGTCTATTGGGGTGCTGAACCCTAAGATTTATGCCCCATATCTTGACTAGGATTGCGGGTTTGCTTCTTTTTTTTTTGTAGACCCATCCTTTCTATGATTAGATTCTACATTATTTCGGATAATTAGTTTTCAATTGCTCGTTCTCCCAAGGTAACTTTCGTAACTTAAATTGCCTTTGTTGCTACAAAGATAATAGGGTGCAGAAGAAGTAACTAAATTTTCTTCTTATAGACTCCTTTGGGATATTTTATTTATCAGAATGTTACAAAAGTATATGTCATGATCTGCAACACAATCTATGTTCCGACCATAGGTTTTAATTCTTTCATTTTTTTGCATTAAATCGTGTAGTCCTAGACGTGTGGCTAACTTAAGGAATGTTGACCATGTAACTGACAGGAAAGGTCAGAGATGGTAGTAGTGGGTATACGGCTGCTAATTCTTATCATCTACACCAGGTTGCTCTTTTCATCATGTTAAAAAGTCAATTATTCGTCGTAAATCAGGAATTTTTAGGAGGATCTTAAAGCCTTGTAGCCAATGCAAAGTTATTTACACTGACGTTTCCTTGACTTTGTTGCAGGACGATGTGAAAATCATGAAGAAATTGGGTCTAAATGCATATAGGTTCTCAATATCATGGTCTAGAGTATTGCCACGTAAGCCATGACTAATCTAGATATGTATGATTGAATGTTAAAAATGAAATGTATATAGCTACTCCAATGTCAAAACATCTTAGTTCAATTACTGTATAACAGGTGGAAGGCTGGCCGGTGGAGTGAACAAGGAGGGACTTAAGTACTATAATGATCTCATAGACGATCTCTTGAGCAATGGTCGTGATTCAACCTTAACCTATTGATTTCTATAAATGCATCATATTGGGGCTCATGTATATCCTCAACAACAACTATTTCTTTGGAACAGATATAGAGCCCTTTGTGACACTCTTCCATTGGGACCTTCCTCAAGCTCTGCAAGTTGAATATAGCGGTTTCTTAAGTAATGATATTGTGTAAGGCACTCGCTCCTCAAAAATACTCTTAGTAAAAGCAATTATGTCACTACATAGAGTTGTTTGCAATAAGACTAACTATTAGTCCCTTTATCCAACATATCATACAATGCAATACACACAAACTCAACGATGACTGAATGTGTAGTTTGAAAGTTTAGAAACAAATTCAATGATGGTTGGTCAGTTTAATAACTTACAAATATGTTAGCTTTATAAAACGTTTTTGATGATTCCTAGGGAGGATTTTCGTCAATATGCGGAGCTTTGCTTTTCGCAATTTGGTGATCGAGTGAAGCACTGGATCACGTTGAACGACCCATGGAGTTATTGTATTGGCGGCTACGTCACGGGGATCCTCGCACCTGGCAGAGGTCATAATTCACCAGAAAAGATAGCGCTGGCCTCCCAACCTGCTCAATATTCTCGCTGGGAATTATGTACACAAAACAACGAGGGGAGTTCTGGTATGGACCACAAAAATGGGGATCCAGGGACAGAACCTTATAGAGTAGCACACAACCAACTTCTTGCGCATGCATCTGTTGTAGATCTGTATAGGAGAAATTTCCAGGTTTGGACTTCGACTTTCAAATAACCATTATCATCTTTGAGAATCACTCATTGATTTATTGCATGTAAATATTTGAACAGGAAAGCCAACAAGGTAAAATAGGGATAACACTTATGTCAGACTGGATGGAACCCCTAGATGAGCAGCACGACAACAAAGCTGTACAACGGGCCCTTGATTTTATGCTGGGGTGGTGAGTAAATCATAGTTTTGCTTCTTCCTCATTTCTCACCAAGAAATTTAGTAATCTGTTCTGATGCACTAAAAAATGACAAGTTAGAGTGTAAGACATATATATATGTATAACCGGGTGCATTCTCATTTAGCCAAGTGCACTCCTACCATTATTTTGCATATCGGTGTCATTTGGCTTACAATGACCCGCTTAGTACTTCTTCAGGTCAAAACGTAAAACCTGTTAAACATTTTCAAATAACTCTGACCTGGGCCTTGAACTCATGTCGATGGCTCTTGAAAGAATAGTTACCTTTGCATGGTAGGACTAGAGGGGAGCTACAATAGTGGGTGGACTCACACCCAGGGAGGAAATTATTGAGGGGCACATGTGAACGAACTTAGTCCCACGTCGTGTATGTGTGAATAATAAGCTGGGCATATACCTGGATGAACAATTTCATACTGGTTCAAGCTTTCGGTTGAGTTTAATCCTATTTTCTTCCGCTTTTTGGTTGAGTCAAGTCCTATTGACTTAAGATTTTAGATAGAGGAGTTCGACTTATCTCGTAGATATTGTATGTACGAGCCATCTTGGTGGAAACTAAACTTCCAATCATGTCTCCAAACATAAGTAGCAACTCCAAGTTTTAATTGATTTGATAATCACGTCCAATGCACTCTTGCCCACTAAAGCTTATTATTCTCGTATTGTTTTGAACTCCATAATACTTTCCCTAGACTTCAGATAGTCAGGTTGAAACAACAAGAACACGGAATATCTATCCTATGCGTTTCCTGGAACAATTGTTGCATACAGTCTGACATGCATTGTCATTGGCAAACTAGTTTCAACCATATATTCCTCATAGCTATATGCTCAAAGACCATAGAACGAGGCTCCACTAGAAGGATGTAGTGATCACGTTCTTGTAATAATACTAAACTAACCACCTCCAAACAAGACACCATTAGTTAAAGGAAGAAAACTAGTATCATAACTTGAATGTTATAAAACAAAAGGAGAATAAGCAACCCTTGAAAACCCTTGTGCAAGGACATGAACTCGAGTAAAGAAGTATTCTTCGCTTGTTTGATATAGAATATTGTTGCCTATGTGGAATTATCAGAATTCTCTGATGTAGAGTAGATGTGCTGTAATAGCATCACGATACAAGGAGTGCCCAAAAGTTTTTCGACGGTATTGGTAAAATTCATAGAAACCTTT
The DNA here is from genome assembly GCA_033070095.1 of Escallonia herrerae. Taxonomy (NCBI): domain Eukaryota; kingdom Viridiplantae; phylum Streptophyta; class Magnoliopsida; order Escalloniales; family Escalloniaceae; genus Escallonia; species Escallonia herrerae. The sequence continues at coordinate 6,086 of JAVXUP010001287.1, forward strand.
TTTTGGTCATTAAACACATTTGTCAACACTTTTATGTACTGTTTTATAGACATTTTCTTTCCTCCTCCTTTTCAGAATAAGAAACAAAGACAAAATGATATACTAATTGAATCAAACCGGCTAGTCCAACCTGTTTAACGGTGAGCCGACCAGCCCACAAGTTCGGTTCTCTTTCTGCATCTAACGTGCTGAAAGAAATCCATGACTAGAAACCGCGCAGAGCTGTCAAAACCGCCTTAAGGGTTTTGAAGTTTTGAACTCTTCATTGCAAAATGTTCCGTACTTTGTTACTTGCTAAACACAAATTTTGATTTAATGATTTGTTACTTCCACTTTCCAGCATAGTTTGAATATTCCATATTAATGTTTAGTTTTTGTGACATACATGTATGTATGTGTGTCTTCATAATTTCATCAAATTATTTCTATGTTCAAGTAGCGAACCATTGATCCAACCCCTTGGCCGTTTTAATCTCGATTTGGTTTCATAACTTGTAAAGGGTTCCATGGCACTTTCCTTCATTGTATTTATTTCGCATGGTTTGGTCTCCCTTAAGCTCTTTTACTCCGAGAAGTGACGAAATGTTCTCTGGGTGTTTCAATAATAATTTCACGTATTTTTCACTTACGAAAGAAAAGGTTGCACATAAATCATCTCATTTCTTGCACAAATTACTCCACCAAACGTAAGTCATGATTCCCATCTATATATGTTTGCCTAATGATTTGGAGAATTTTCCCTTATAGGATCCAACTTTTGATGCATACATACATGCTTTTGCAGGTTTATTAGTCCATTGACGACGGGTAAATATCCAGACTCAATGCTTCTAAGTGTTGGTAATCGACTTCCCAAGTTTGAAAACAACGACATAACATTGAAATGGTCATTTGATTTTATTGGACTAAATTATTATACCGCGAAATACGTAACTACGGGGAAGAATGGTAAAAACGGAAAGAACTACAGCTACACTACTGATTCAGATGTGGAATTCAGAGGTTGGTCTCAAACCTAGGTGCTTACGTTTGAGTTTAAGCTTCTAAAGTTAACAATGTCATGATCTTTTCTCTCGTTTCCTTTCTTTCTGTGCAGCCAATAAGAACGGAGTTGATATTGGAAAAAAGGCAAGGCTTAGTATAAATGAGTTTCTCTTACTAGAATAAACAAGCACGATATGTATATTCTCCTAGTATCTACCTAAACTGTAGTAGTTCAGATCACAAAGGAATAAGATATTTTGAAATTCATACCACCAAAAACGTAGATCTTGCAGATTGTTGACATTCAATGATGGGAAATTTTATAAGTTGAACGGTCAAATACACCACACAATTGGCTATCAAGATTAACACCAGATTATTTTCTTTTACTTTGCAGGGTGCTTCAGATTGGCTTTATTCCTATCCGGCAGGAATTCGAAAGATATTGCGGTACATCAAGGATAATTACTCTAACCCACCAATTTTCAACTGAGAACGGTAAGTAGTAAGTATATCAATCCTGTAATTGTATGGTAAGAATTAGGCATTCTACTTGTGTCATAGATTTCAGAGGAAAACATAAGTTTTTGCTTGCTATATCACTACATACAATTCGTTTTGTTGCAGGGTTTGATGATGTGAATGCTGGATTTCCACTTTCAGATGACAAAGTTGCAGATAACGATAAGATAGAATATCACGAAGACCATCTTGACAACCTTTGCAAAGCAATCAAGTAAGATGTTTTTAATCTTTCCAAGAAAAAAGTAAAATAGAAGAAAATCGTTACATATTCATTACGATGGGTGTCTGCTTATATATATATATATATTTTGAATTTACGATCCCCAAATAGTCATCATAGTATAAGCATATGTTTTGAAAACATAGAGTGCTTATTCATTGCCATGGATGTAATGCTGGGAGGATGGAGTTAACGTGATGGGATACTTCGCATGGTCTTTGTTGGACAATGTAAGGATTGCTACCTCTGCATGTAATCCTTCAATTCTTTTGCCCTTCAAATAAAAGAGAAGTTATAATCCTCTTATAGGCCATACAACCGAGTCTATCATTTGTGCAAGACTTGGCTAATTGCTTATTAATTGTAAAAATTATCATTCTTGGATGCGTGACCCGGTGCTTTGGTCAACGATTGCTTTTTGGTTTACACCAATACTAGCCCAGTAACTCGAGTCAAGCTCCGATATAATTACAAAATACAATATAGCATAAAGCTTAGAAAGTATATTATTGCGTACCACATATCGTGAGATAGAAAAGACATCAACAGTATAAAAAATATCTTATTTGACTATAAAGAATAACATTTGCACCTAAATTAGTCACGATCACTAACTTAAGTAAAATTAAAAAAAATAAATTCACCTTCATTACTCTGAACTTTCGATTATTAAACAGTATTGTTTGTTCGATTAGGACGCATGCAATATATATATATATATATATATATATATATATATATATATATATATATATATATATATATATATATACATACATACATACATACTTGTAATTTATTTATATTGTAAGTTGAAAGACAAAAAATAGATAGCAATATAGTGGAGCCGTTAGTTACTTGCATTCTTCAAGGTTTTGTTATAAGTTGTCAAATAGTATTTCAAATGAATATTGGCTTAGCACCTGTGCCATATAGAGTTAAATAGTAACTAAGATTATAGTTGTAATTAAAAATGATAACGCTATCACGTATCCCTTTTGAATTATAAATATTATATATGAATTTAATTCCTTAACTTCATAGGGATTTTAAGATGTTACATATGTTGTTGAGATTATTATAACGATTAAGTAAAAATTTTAAAAGAATAAAGTTGCATTTTAAATTTAACACGACTATATACACCTTATCACTTTAAAATAAATTATCACTTTTTGCAAAAATAAATTTTAACAGAAAAACCACATAGTATTTGATATTTTCATAGATATGTTTTTATTTAATTATTCTTGTAAGATGCTAGTAATAAGAAAATGATGGACATGACTATTATTTGTCGCAAAGTCCTAATTTATATATCTAATAAATGCATTTAATGATATTTTTTCACCCTTGTTTTACGATATAATATGACTCTAATATCAAAATATGTCGGGTTATATCCTAATTGTAATGAGCTTGCAAAAGATAACAAGTTTCATTATATTGCTAATATCATTGGGTGAGCGTTAATAAACCACTTGCTATTGAATTTGCACAATAATCACCACTCACGGTTGTAATCAATACCATTCTAATCTGAATTAAATTTTAATGTTAATAACTTGTCTAAGATTTACCAATTAGTCTTATTTTTCATGAAAATTTACTTAAGCATAACTAAAAAGGTCTTTTTATTTATCGTAATGTAAAAATGAAATGGCTAATCGTTAGTTTTGTAGAATTATATGGATATATTTTTGCATCTTAAAGGTTTTAAATGTTCACATATATAAAATTTAAGAATTATTTGATTCAATTGTACCATTTTTAAATGCATATGTGATTTATCTTTGAAATCGCGTAAATGTGATATAGCCACTCTGTTGACCGTGCGATTTTATCAAAATAAAAAATATATTCTATAATTTGATTATTGAACTTATGTTTTATATCAATATTTTTGCAATGATTATGTTATGCATAAATATTTATACATTTCTTAAATTATAATAAATTTAAATTAATGGTAATATAATTTTTTTAAAACTTATATGTTATTTTTATTTTCTAGATACATGATTTTTATTTTGGTATGAGAGTGTTAGTTTTAAGGACATGATAGTCTAAAATAAATTAGTATATTTAGAGCATTAGAATTAGTTTTCAGATTATATAAGGCATCCTAATATAGTCCTCATATAATTCCTTCAAAATTATATTAACTTAAAAATAGCAGTCACATTCAAAATAATATTTACATACCTTTATATACACTAACATGTTTAGTATATAACTTTAAATCATTTTCAACTACTAGATTTACTACTAAGCTATATCATTTTTGTAATTTTAATAAACAATAACTATACAGTTATTTGTTAGCCACGTGCTCCCATTTAAATAATATTGTAAATTTTTTATTCTAGCGAAAGGATTTTGAAAACTATATATTATATTGACAAATCTTTAAACCGATTATAGTAAGCATATACTAAAATAAAATAAATATAATCAATTGTTACATTATTTTTATTGTTTAAATTTCATTTTTTAATCTCAATTATAACATTATTATTTTTCTATTTTAAATCTAATATTTTTTTGTTTCTTAGATATATGAATTTCCATTTATATTATAAAGTTATTTTAAAGATACAATAGTAAAAATTAAGTCTTAATAGGTTAGTTCATTAATTAGTTAGAGTTTTAGGATACTTAGAATTAATTTTTCAATTATATAAAACTTATTAATATGTATTGATCAATACTAATTACTTGCACGGTGCTCATTCCTATTCTCAGAATCACCTAATCCGCAACATTCTCATTGACAGCCAAAACTAGTTAGAAACCCTAACATAACTCCAAGATTTAACCAAACCTCAAAATTTCCAATAAAAATATCGTAAAATACTTCTATAGCTTAAAACAATATATAAGATAAAAATACTAAATATCTGCAATTTCAAATAGTTTCTCTTTAAAATTAATTTCCTTAAATACTAGAAAAGCCCAAAAATAGCCATTAATTTTTCTAGGTCAAAATAAAATCCTTTAATTTTTACAATAACTTAACAATACGTAAGAAAAATATAGAAACTGAAATCAGGTCAAAAATATCATCAACACAAATATTAAATAATTCATTTTGCCCAAATAAATGCGATACTGAAATCATACCAAATCACCTTTAATCTGAAATTCGAACTGGAACATCTTAGAAACTGTACATAAAAATTTGCAGAATTAAATTGTCATTTTAAAGAGTTCAAATAGATTTTACAATTCTCAAACTTTCGCAATATAGAAAAATAGCAAACGATTTTAGAAAATTCTGAAAATATCTCAGAAATTCTAAAACTGAAATACCATTGCTATTGTAAAAACAATTGGCAAAAAAGCAGGCATATTACTCCCCACGCGCCACCCACGTGCCCCAACCCTCAGCGCGTGGGTTACTGTTCATCTTCTTCCAGATTCCAGCATTTTCTAGGTTTACTCCCATTTTGCTTCGTTTTTTCCCCATTTTCTTGCTCTAATTCATTTCTCTAACACCCTCATACATTCTATAACAACAATATAAGATCCATGATCAAATTTACAGGGTTTTATGCGAAGAAAGGTGTGTGTGTGTGTGTGTGCACACACACACATATACGATGGAATAGAATGGTTTTAGGGGTGATTACCTTATGAAATCCTTTTTTGAAACACAATCTTTGATCCCTCAACTCAACCTTTGATCCAATCTCTCTCTTGTCTCCCTTTCTTCAACTTTCTCTCTATGCTCTCTCTACATTCTCTCTTCTCCTTGTAATTGAAAAAATGCAAGGGAGGAAGCACAATTCGTGGGATTGAGGGGTTGTCGAATAGGTAACGGATGGGGGAGCTGATATTCAAATTCATTCAAGACCCAAAAATGGTATTTTACCAACAAAAAAAACCCCAACTTTTAACAATTTGCAAATTTCACCCAATTTTTTGTTTAAATTTTTTAAAAAGGCCCAAACCTATTTATCATCGTATTACAGGAAATTTAGGGATATGATATTTTACCAAAAAGATTCTAAAAGCTAAATATTATATTAATATATCTTTACATCAATTATTATAATGTAACGTTATTATTATTATTATTTTGTCTTCTAAATCTAAGACGTTATTTCGTCTTTCAGATATATAAATTTTTATATTCATATTATAGTGGTTGCAATAGTTAAAATCAAGTCCTAATAAGTTAATTCATTTATTAGTTAAAGTTTGAGAAGGTTTAGAATTATATTTTCAATTATATAAGAGTTATCGATATGGTAATTAACTTATCAAGAACTAATGACCCCATCCAAAATAATATTTGCAAACCTTTAGATAAACCAAAATGTTTAGTATACAATTTTAAATCCTTTTCAACTATCAGATTTGAGAATATGCTTTTCCAGCATTGCAATTTTCATTAATAACAACGCTAGAATTATTTGATGGTCGTGTGGTCTCTCCCAACAAATAATGTCAATTTTTTGTTATACCAAAAGGGTTATAAAAGCTATATATTATATTGATAAATATTTACATCAATTATGATAATGTAACGTTATTTTTTTCTTTCTTCTAAATCTAATATGTTATTTCATTTTTTAGATTTATGAATTTTTATATTCATATCAGAGAATGATTTTAAGGATATAATAGTTAAAATCAAGTCCCGATAAGTTAATTCATTTGTTAGTTAGAGGTTGAGAAGGTTTATATTTAGTTTTTCAATTATATAAAAGTTATGGATATGATAATTAACTTATCAAGAAGTAATACCCAAAATAATATTTGCATACCTTCACATAAACTGACATGTTTTCTATAAAATTCAAATCCTTTTCAACAATCAGATTTAAGAATAAGGTTCTTCAACATTGAAATTTTTATTAGTAACAACAATACAATCATTTATTGGTCACATGGTCTGTCCCAAAAATAAAGTCAATTTTTTGTTTTACCAAATCGATTCTAAAAGCTAAATATTGTATTGATATATCTTTACCTGAATTAAGATAATGTAACGTTATTTATTTTCTCTTCTAAATCTAATATGTTAATTCTTTTTTTATATATATGAATTTTTATATTCATATCAGAGAATGATTGTAAGGATACAATAGTTAAAATCAAGTCATAATAAATTAATACATTTATAAGTTAGAGTTTGAGAAGGTTTAGAATTAGTTTTTTAATTATATAAGAGTTATTGATATGGTAATTAACTTATCAAGAAATAACGAGCCCATCCAAAATAATATTTGCATACCCTTAGATAAATTGACATATTTAATATATAATTTTAAATCATTTTCAACTATCAGATTTACGAATAAGTTTTTTCAATATTGAAATTTTAGTTAACAAAAATGATACAATCATTTGTTGGTCTCATGGTCTCTCGCAAAACATGAAGTCAATTTTTTGTTTTGTCAAAGGGATTATAAACACTATAACTATATTGATAAATATTTACATCAATTATGATAATGTAACGTAATTTTTTTTCTTCTAAATCTAATATTTTATTTTCATTTTTTAGATATATAAATTTTATATTCAATTAAGAGAATGGTTTTAAGGATACAATAGTTAGAACTAAGTCCTATTAGGTTAATTCATTTATTATTTAGAGTTTGAGAATGTTTATAATTAGTTTGTCAATTATATAAGAGTTATATGAATCCGGATGACACCCTTGCGGACGATAACTAGCAGCATGATTCAGATCCCGGTCTTGACGAGCCCTGAGCCCTCCTTGTCTTCCCCTCTCCTGTTGATCCTCGAATTGTGCTTCTTCTCCCTTCCCCTCCCCTAATTTTATCCCCCTTCCACTAATCTCCCTGCCCCCTGTTATATTTGATTCACAGCTGGACAATGTTTTATACGTTTTTTGTTCAATTATAATAGAATTTGTACATATACTTTGTGTTTTAGCATTAAATAATTGTTGATTGATCAACAATTATTAAACCCTAAAATGGATTAGGAAATATTTATTGATGGATATGGATCAATTGGGATTGTATAATGTGATTGGATTTGAATTATAGGTTTGGGTATAAAAAATTTAAAAAAAAAAAATTATTTTTAGCGACAATTTTTTTATGTTCGGTAAAACTTTTAGCGACGAAAATTTCATCGCAAAATTTGTTTTCCAAATTAATAATTTCCAAAAAAAGGAATTAAATTAAATACATAAATTCTCTTTAGCAACAACAATTTCGTCGCTAAAGAAGTTTAGTGTCCACCGTAAAGGTTTGGCTTTTGGCGACGGATTTTAAAATTTCATCGCCAAACTATTAGTGATAGGGTTATTATAGACGGATTTTTAGCGATAGAGTCTGAAGTGCGTGGTAGAAAGGCATAAGATAGAGTCATAAAGCTTCTTATATTATCACTGAAATGGTGGCAAATGTAATACCCCGAAAATTTTCTTTTCCTTGTGCAAAATTTGTATTTTTGAATAAATAAGTTTGTGGTATTTTGTTATAATTAATAAAATGAATTGGGATTGTTTTTAAAATTTTTGGTCGAATAAAAACCACCTTTCATTCGAATCAAAATGAAGGGAAATGATGTTTTGGAGTTTCTGAAGTTTTCGGTCGAATTAAAAGTTTTAATTCGACTAAAAACTAGTTGTCGGTTGAATGAAAATAGTTTGGCTTTGAATGAAAGGTTTCGCTTCGAATCAAAAGATTTTGTGTGTAAAATGAGCTAATGAAGTTTTAGGCCGAATGCAAAAAAAATATTTTAAGTGGAATTAAAAGTTTTAATTTGACTAAAAACTCATTTTCGGTCGAATTAAAAGTTTTGAGTCGACCAAAAACTTTTTCTATCAAAAAAAAATTGAACCATTTTCACCTCTGTTGGATTCAGTCGACCGAATAGAAATTTAAAAAAAAAATGTGTCCCCTATAAATAGCTTTCTTTTTTCTTTCTAACCTTTTTGGGGGTTCTCTATTCCTTTTTTTTCTTACGGTGGAGAGAGAGAAAAAGAGAAGGTTTGATAAGTTCGGGGGCTCTATGGTGGAGCTTAAGGTAAGGGTTTAATGAAATAACCCAAACCTATGACTAATTTTATGGTAAATCCTATCTAATTAGTTATAGGGTCTTTAGCAACGAATTTTTTTTAAGCAACGGTGTGTTTTACCTTTAGCGGCAATTTTTCTTATGATTTTAACTTAGAATGATGAAGCTGGTGGTATGGTATATTCTAGCAATATATTTATTTATAGCAACAAATTTTATGAGTGGTGTTCCTTGGAGTATTTAGCAATGAGATGCGTGACTAATATTATTAGTAATCATTGATAATAACCATTATTTACATATAAAAATAAGGTGCAATAGAGAAAAAAAAATGAAATTGAAGGGGATAACTTTGAAAATTTTAATTACATTTAGGCCGTTATTTAAATGTAGATATAATGATAACATAAAAAAGGGAGAAGGAGAACAAGCCACCGACCCTAGATCGGGCAACGCCGCTGCAATATCTAGAATCCTCCTCGCCCCGACTAGCGATGCCAGTGAAGGGAACGATGACCGCCGGCAGGAATCCTTCAGCCGCCAATCAGCACCACCAATGACGATCAGAGAGCATCGGCGACGACTGGGGTTGGCGACAAAGAGATGGTGTTTGTGTGTGTGTTGTGCGTTATAGTATGTATGTGTGCAGAAGTGTGTATGTGTGTGGTGTTCTTTTTTAGGCTACCACCGGCGGCAATCATGGCGAGGGGAGGCTGACGAGACCGACCGGCCGGTGAGGGTGGCGTCGGAGAAGCCAAAAGGTGACCGTTAGCGTAACTACTATTGCAGTAGAGGTCCGGTCAACGCTCGCCGCTGCAGACGCGAAGAGGCTACCATGGCATACGGCCTCTATTGGCCTTTCAAATGTATCTTCATTGCAACACTAGCCGCGACCTTCTTTTCTGTCTGCCATTGATACTCACAGTCATAGTACAACACGTTGGGGGGCTAAATTTTCTGAAATGGGTTATGGTGGTGTGTTGTGTTGCATGTGCAATTGTTCGTAGTAGGAGCTGCTGTGTTGCGTTGGGTGTGCAACCGTGTATAGTGGGTATTTTTCTTTTGTGTGTGTAAAGAACTTAGCAAAAGGAAGAGCAAGCAGTAGAAATGGAAAGGCTGAGATGTGGGAAAAAGGAGGATTGTGTGTGTTAAGAAGAGGAAAAGGAGGAGGAAAAAAAAGAAAATGAAGAATAAGTGGATAAGTGCCTGTGAGAGACCCGCGAGTTGCATGGAGCTATTTCCAGTGACAAGTAAGGTTTTCTTTTGCTCTGTTGGGTTTTGTTTCACTTCCTTTGTTGTAGATTATTGTTGCATGTTGAAGATATGAGAAAACTTTGCCCTTGGGTTGATTGTGTTTAGTGAAAAAAAATGTCTATCAGTAATGAATTTATTGAACCAAGTTAGGTTGCATGTAAGTGGAAAAAGATAAGAAATTTGTGAAAATATTGAATGAGATTAGTGTAGTAGGAGAATTTTGCAGTTGGTTTTTTATTTTTATTTTGGAGTGACTGGTGTGACACTTATTGAATTATAACATTGTGCTGTGAGCGTGAGAGGGTTGAAGTGGAAGAGGAAATGGGTGCTGGTGTGTGCAGTGTAGTGAGGTGAGTATATGTATATGTATATAAGAGAGAGAGAGAGAGAGAGAGAGAGAGTGTGTGTGTGTGTGTGTGTGTGTGTCAAAGGATAAAGAGAAAAGAGAAGAAGCCCGGCAGTGAATTTGCTATGACTGTTGGATGCTTGTGAAGATGAAGCCTGCGAGTGTTTAGTGTAATGTATGAGGTGTGTATATGAGTGGATGTAAATTGACTGCATGTGTGTGGGTTTGTGTGTTGAGTGGCTGTAATGGGGAAAGAGGAATTTGCATGACAGCCATGAGTAGGTCTGCTGTGTATTGAGAGTGGGCAGAGAGTAAGGAAGAAGAAGAAGAAGCGAGTGAAATGGGTTTGTGCATTAAGGTGGCACACTATGCTTGCACAGTTGTACCACGTGGCTGATGGGTACTGTATTATTGTCCAAAAATGCTGAAACTTTACGGGAAGGTTCTTAGGACAATATTAGAATTACTGTAACATTTGCATATTTTTTTGATATCGTTTGGTATTTTTAATATATTTGCAGGTGTAGTTGTCCTAAAATTTGTTTTGATTCTTTAGAATTAATATTTAATTTTGGAAAATATACAAAAATGTTTTTATAGAAAAAAGACAACTCAGTTAAAGTTTCATAAATTTTTGAGTTGATTTAGTATCTTAACATGTATCGCATTTGATTTAACAAAACGAATGATTTTAAAATGATTTCGGCGATTTTAAAATCTTAATTTTTATTTTTAGTATTTTTCTTATATGCTTTTAAGCTATCTTGAAAATTATGGGGCTTTGATTTGAGTTACTAGCACTAATTGTTATTTTTTGCCTTTTTCTAGTATTTAAGAATTTTTTTTTAAATATTGAAAAATCTAGAAAATTTATATTGTAACTTGTTATGTTGTTTTGAGAATAAAAGTATTTTATACGTAATTGTTATGAATTTTGGAATGTCTTATGTGTTATAGAATGTCTATGGTTATCGGTTAGGTTTAGCTATTTGAGAGATCCGATTCGTTTTAGTTTACGTTAAGAGTGTCAGAGTGAGCAATGATTGAAAAATAGCATTAGATTAATTGTTTGGGAGGCTAGGTTGTATTCTAATAATTAATCTGTCAATTTAGGTGAATTCGAGGTTTGTACGAGGTTGAATAGCAACGAGCGCATTTCTTGAATTGGATTGAGGTAAGGGATTTTCATCCGAACCTAACTCCTCTATTTGATTCATATGTTATTCTAATTTGTTATCGTTATTTCTATGGACTCAATTATAATTGTGATGAAATTGTATCGATTACCATTAATAATCTTTGTCTGAGCCTAACACGTTCATTGAAAATCTCATTCGATGCTCAGTACTTATTTCTCTTTGAGTGTCGAATTATTCATTGTAATATCGGTTATTGCATTCTGTATATTGGCATAAGATAGTGTATTGAAGAGTTATAAGGATGGTCTGTTTCGGGGGTGATATAAGGATGGTCTGTTATTGTCGGGAAATGCTAGTGCCTTGAGGGTCTAGCTAGTGTTCATATGCATATGTAACCATATTGTTATTGAGCGCTGCCTGTATGGCTATGCAATATACTCATGTCCAATATAATATGTATTGTTTCAGTGAAATCGAAAGTGTATTCATTGAATCTTTAATTGCGAAATTTGAGAACATTGTTTCTATATTGTCATTGATATAATTTTCTGAACAATTCGTTTGAAATCCCTACTGAATGTTGAGTGACCTTCCTTAGCTCTCGAAAGCTCACTCCTTTTTTTTTTTTTCTATTCCCTTATGCAGGAAATAACCGTTAGTAAAATTTCGGGACAGACGAGCTTGAATTTCAAAGTAGTTTATGTTTTTACATTGTTATTTATTTGAGCCTTGTTAGACAGCCGTTATGTAATGTAATAATTTAAGTACTTTACTATTATTTTGGGACGGTTTGTTAAGTAGTTAATAGACTGTAGTTCTCTGACATGGATGTTGTTGGGTTATCATTATTGGAAATGAATAAATTGGACAGTTGAGGATCTGATGGAATGATCGGATAATGCTCCGAAAATTTCGGGGTGTTACATTTAATCTTCGAAGTTCAAATCAGCGATAGACCAATCGTTCATGTAAGTCTCTAGTTTCTTTTGAAATCCGAACTTCTTCAAATTGAGACAAGTGATTCTTCCTCTCCTTTTTTGTTTTGAACTTTGTTATGAATGACTTGTTGTCAATTCTATGATTTGTGGAAATCAAATTCAGTCGAATTTGTTTGACCTCAGAATTTGACATATTGATAATGTTCGTTTTAGTGATTTACAATTTTCATTATTTCGTAAACTCTACTTATTGTTCGACAAGTCCGTTATTTGATAATGTTATTTTGAAACCTTTGAATATGGTTTGAAATGTCCGATATTTGATAATGGTTATTTTGAGATTTTTGTTTTGGTAATTCTGTGAGCCATGTCACAGTGTATGTTACTTATTTCCGACTTAGCCACGTGGAGTGAAACGTGGGCTAGCTCATGAGAGTTGAGCTAGAGATCGCGATCTTACTTTCTGAACCTGCCTCATATGTCAGGAATGACGTATGTGACCACTTTCTGAATGACTCTCTAGTGTTTATTTTTGTAGTAAGTTATATTTTGGCATTTGATATTTGGTCTGACCTCTGTTCTGTTGAAATTTGGTTTGGTGTCCGTTCTGTTAAAACTTTGTGTTTGTCTTTGTATTCAGATATAGTTTGACATTCAAAATTTAGTTTAGTATCCGTCCTATGAAAAGTTTTGTGTTTCCGAAAATTTTGTTTCTCAGATATTTTGGCTTTTGTTTGATTGGTCCTTTGAGCAACCTTACTGGGCATTTGGCTCATTCCCTTAATGTTTTTCCGTTCAGGCGATTAGTAGGTGGGATTTTGGATTTGAAGGGCTAGCGGTGTGACCAAGAGTTAACTGCCTTATTTCAGAGTTAGTATTGACATTTAAGTGTAGTCTACTAAGACAAGTTTGTATTACTTAGGTTTTGTTTTGAAACTCTGTGTTGGAGAAATTTTGAATTGTATAAAAGCTTTGGGCCCTATGAAAGTTATTGATAGACTTTTGGGAATTAATAGTGCTTGCTCTGAATGACCCGTTTAGGAGATTTATGATATTTTACGGTTTTCTGATTGTGTTTGGGAGACTTCTAATAATTTTAAGGTTTACTCCGAATTTTGATTATTTGACCGTTTACGCTCCGAAAATTTTAATAAATTTTTGGGACGTTACAGCAAACATATATAACTGCCGTACAAAATAGGGTAGGCCATGTAGGTCATAAAAAATAATGGGTAATCATCACGCGACAAGGACGTGAACATATCTGTTTTGAAAAATCAGAAACTAAAAGGTCATTAAATAATCCATGGGAAGGTGTATCATGTCATAATATACCAAGCTCCAATGGTGCATGGACCACTATCTTCCATTTCTTTTTATTTCTCTGCCTCGTCAAAATGTGAAAGAACATTTGTCTCTCTTAAACAAGCATAACATCAAGGATGACTTTATATATGGGACATAATGTAAGATGGGACATGCGGTAGTAAATGACTCGTAATGAGCCTCAAAGACCCAAATATCAAACCAAATCCCCTAATGTGTTCCCATTAGGACCAAGCCTAGAAGGTGACTAAGTTGCCTACTTATCCTCATTGAGGGAATCAGGCTGAACATAGTTCAAAATGAATCTACTAAATATCTATTCTTTGAACTTAATCCATGGCAATTATATGAGTTGCATTTTGACAATCATTCTTCAGCCTTAATGGTTTATTTTTATTTTTTTAGTACTTTTTCCATTTTTCTAGATTGAACAAATGATCATATAGATTTTAATCATCATCTATTTTCAAGACTTTGGTTCTTATGAGAGGGAATCCTTATGAATTCATGCATAGTTGATTTGCAGCAATACTTGGGACATAGGCACACACAAGTAGAATACCTGCCTCAAGGTTAGAATATAGGCTTCTAAACATAAAGGCTAAATGGTTTAGGCACAATGAGCTAGTAAGTGAAAAAATCTACTATTGGATACTCATGATGATATGCCGTGGCTAAACAATAACATCCGATCACTATGAATGCTCATTTAAGGAAGACCCATGCAAACCTTTAATCTAGGTTTTTTTTTTCTGCGCCCTAACTTTTGCTTGCACCTCGCTTTTCAGGGTTTTCAATCTAGTTGGCACTTTCTTCTTTTTCCCTTTTTTTTCAAGATAAATGATCCATGCTAGGACAAAGTGAGTGAGCATTGAACAAGATAAAGTCTTGACATCATATGGCACCTCATTACATTTGAGGATTTAGCTTGATAGCCTCCCCTTGATAGCCTCTTTAATTCTTGCTTGAATATTTAAGTTTCAAACCAAATTCTTCTATTTGTTTCTCTAACATTCAATTTTTGAAGAAATTGAAATTTTAATATTTAAGCTTAAAAAGACAATGATCAACACCCCAAAGTGCAGAAAGAAGTGTCCACAAGATAGCCCACTTGTCTTAAATTCAAAAGCCATCTTTTGTATGATGTCTCGAAGTGATTGGTCAATGTTGAGGAAGTATGATCCCAATCCTATGCATGGGATCTAGTTGAAATAGGTTGAAGTTTCGAGATAATATCTCGTACCACGAGGCACCGATAAAGGTGGCTGATAAAGAGGAGCGGGTATTACATTCCAAGGTAATACTAGTGGTCAAAGTTATCTGGAGGAATCACCAGATAGAGGAATCCACGTAAGAACCCGAAGCGTTGATGAGGCAAAAATATCCACATCTGTTTGTAGAATGAGGTTTGTCACTATTTCGAGGACAAAATTTATTTAAAGGGGGAAGGTGTGATACCCTGAAAATATAAAAAATTAATCTGACCATGAATTAGATTAATTAAAGCGGATTATTTTTATTAAGTGGTATTATTTTGGGTGATAATTAAGTATCAAGAAGCTAAATGAGGGGTTAGTGTGGCCTTGGGGTCAAAGTGTAATATTTCTAAAGTTATGGGGCCAAAGTGTAATTTTGGAATCTTTGGGGGCCAAAGTGCAAATTTTGCAAATCAACAAGAGGTGTCACAAACTTGGGAAAAATTGGCCCAATGTTACCATCTCCTAGTGGGTTTGGTGCTGAGTAAGTAAAACAAATAAAAAAAATGTTGGATAAAGATTTATGGAGAGAAATTATGAAAGAAAAGATTGTGGGGGTGGAAATGTAAATAGAGAGAAGTCGTGAACAGTAGCATGAATAGAGCCCTTGAACATTGTCTTGGAACAAAGAAGAAAAACAGAGCAGAGAGGGAAAACAGAAGAGAAGAAAAATGGGGAGAAGAAGAAAAAGAAAAAAAAAGGGATTCCCAAACCCTAACAGGGTAATCCCCTTCTTTGGATTAATTATGTATAAATTTCTGTATAAAGTTTGTGGGTTTTTCGATTGAAGGTTCTCCGTTTGTTTGTGCATATGTCACTATGTGTGTATATGGGTTCGGGGGGAAGGAATTATGATGGATTCATGTTGTGTTTTGTGTTTATGAGAGCTTAGAAAGGAAAAGGAGAAAACTTGGTAGTGGTTTCGGTGTTCAATGTGTGTTCTAAGTGTGTGTGTGGGTGGGTGTGTTGCAGGTGGATGGGTATGTAAATTTTAGGGGGTTTAATGTGTAGAAATGTATGTGAAAGCGTGTTAAAGGTTGGATTAAGGTGGATTATGGTGAGTTTGTGAATGAAAATGGAAGAATGTGTGAAATTAGGGTGGGTTTATGTATTCGGCAAAGGAGGAAGAAAGGAAGAAGATGCAGTGTGTGTATTTTAGGTGTGTTAGTAGGTGTGTTGATCTTAATAGTAACCGTAAGTGTCGCTAAAAGTGAAAAGTAAATGAACAGTTGGAATTCAAAATTTGTAAAAATAGTTAGGGTTAGATTTAGCCAAAGTGCACAATAAAGACCCCGGTTGTTTTTAAGAGACCTATGTTATGGAAAAGTTTTGGATTTTTTCGGGGTTGGGGATGGGGCTAACTGATGCAGGTATTGTGGGACATTACCATGAATTTTAAAATATCAAACTAGCGCGATTCTGTGCTAAAATTTTATGTGAACCCTAGGATACTCATATATTCTATTTTCTAAGATTTTGGGTCATTCCAAAGTCGATAGCTATTTTTGGCCAAACAAGCTTTTAAGCGCTCGGTCCGGATACAAGTTCGGAATATTTGGGCAAATTTTTTTTAAAATGTTTTTAAGCTCAAAAATAACTTCAGTATGCTTAAAATAGCATTTAAAGTGGTTTTGGGATTTTTTTGGTACCAGAAATGCTAGGGGGCATTTTTGTAATTTGCCACCCAGAGGAGGATATTTTGATAATTTTTCCTATAAAATTTTCCTTAGGAACTTTTTAGCTTTTGAAGGGTTGTAAAACACCTGATAGGTTTTCTTGAAGCATATTTGGGGTGTTGGGCAGGTAGTGAACCCTTAGGGGCATTTTGATAATTTGCCGCCTAAAGGGGATATTTTGATAATTTTTCCTATAAAATTTTTTGATGGAATTTTTTGTTTGGGAAGGGGTGTAAGACATCTAAAAGGCTGTTTTGAAGTAGTTTTGAAATGTTTGTTGGGGCAATTGTCGCTAAGGGGTGTTTTGATAATTCTCCCCTTTGAAATTGTTTGAGGGGCTATTTGGTTTGTAAATGATATAGTACCCTTAAAAAGTAGTTTTAAAGCAATTTTGGGATGTTGGTGGTGTAGTGGCCATCAGGGGGTATTTTGGTAATTTTGCCTTGTTGGTGCTAAATTTTGGGTACCCGCGTTATTAAGCGTCTAGAGTAGCGAGAAGTGATCAATGATGTTAATATGTAAAAAATGAGAGGAATGTTATCGATAATGCATTGATAAAGCTAATTTAAGGATCCGGTTATCGGATCGGGTTATCTAGCTAGCGTAAAACGCTATGAGCGGTTAAATGGGAAGGGGTAGAATAAAGTGTGTGTATATGTTGAATGATGTCTGATGAGCAAAGTATTATTTGACTAGGTGATGTCGCTCGTTACGATCAGAGGTTCCAAGTTGCTTTGGCTATAAGTCAATGAGGAAAGGACAATGTGGTTCTGATATGCTAATTAATTGTTTCGATTAGCATGGTACGTTGATGACATTTATGTTAAACTCTTGTTGTTATGATTGGACACCAGTAGTTATAGTGATCGATATTCGTTTATTGAATTATGTTGTTGAGGACTTAAGGTAGAATAAATTTTCTTAGTCTGCCCCGTTGATGGAATTTAATTAAGATGATGCGTGTCCTAGTATGCTATGATTTGATTCGATTAGCATACCTGAGGTTGGAGGTGATTTTGCCTAGGGGTTATTGTGTGGTTGTTGTGAGATGTCGGTAATTATTGATAGCCGATATCTCTTTTCTTTGAGAACACGATTGAGAAATTATGGCAGACTTCTCTCGATTGTGCCCTATTGTTGATGATGATGTTGTAGAAATCATTACGTTGTTGTTATGAAATGTCAGAACTTATTGGTAATCGACGTTTCTCTTATGTAAGAACATTGTTCAGTGCATGTGGCATACTTCTCTCGAGTCTGCCCCATTGATGATATTATGTTGAACTCTTGTTGTCAGGTTTAAACACCGGTTGATCTTCTGATCTGGTATTCCTTGTTGAGTTGTGTTGTTGAGGACAGAAGGTTGAATAATTTTTCCTTACTCTGCATCGTTGATGAAGCCCTGTTGTTTAGTTGTAATGCGGTTAAGGACAAACACTCATGGTGAGTCCCCCTCTTGTTGACAGTGTCTCTCTTAAATTACTCGAGACTAAGATAAGCACCATGTACAATGGGGCATTAATAAGTTGAATACCAGTGACGGTGGAGTAACTGGTGACCAGTGAAAAATAAAGTAACTGGTAGTCAGTGAAAAATTAAGTAACTCACAAAAAGGATGAAGCGTACTAGAGTCTGTCGATCGAGTCTAGTCAAGTCTGCATTTGCAATAGATTTGCAATTGATGTTGTCGATTTTTACTATGTATGTTTTCTATGATTAGTGTTTGCTTTATTGTTTTCTTTTGCACTACACTTGCATAGTCAATGTGTGTCGTGTCCTTGTTCAAGTTGAAATGATGATGTTCTGTTGGGCCTTGAAGCTGCTCAGTCTAATGAAATAAAAAGGCTGTTTGACAATTATGTTGATGCCGAAAATTTATTGTAACTCTTGATTCATGTTATCGTTGAGATCATTATTATTCCTTCGAGTCTCTTGAATCATTTGTACACGATACTCCTCTTGTTATGTTTACTGGACAATTTGCGCTCATTCCTTATGTTGTGTTGTGCTGGTTATAAGACTGACCAAAAGGAACCCTCTAAGAGAGGGAAATGCAGTAAGCTAGAAAAGTTGAGCGAGGGAGACAAGCTAGAAAGGATAAGACGAAGTTTTAGCTCCGAGGTATGTCAAGAGGACCTACACACTACAGTCGTGTAATAGGTTGTAAACATTTACGTTGCCTAAGGACTTGAAAGTATTCCGCTGCAGTATGATGTACGTTCGTAAGAAAATTTTTGTAAGAACGCATTTTGGAGTGTCAATTAATGACTAATGATGTATGAAGGTGTAGTTGCTCTGTATTTTGCACAGGGTTTGAATGTGATTATGATCAATAACTCAGCCTGGTGATGCCACCAGGGTTGAGAGTGTTGCATTTTGGGTAAAAAAGTGGGGTACAAAAACCGGTTGGTTTGATCTTTAGGATAACACTACTGATTAACCGTCTAGTTCATCCACTGTAAACCGACTGGTTAGTTACAATTTCTTTTTCACTGATCTCTCCTTGGTGAAAATACCAATTGGTTTCTGAGCCGATATGCCATAAACCTGGCAAGTATTCTTCCATAAAGGGGTAGACCACATAATTGGTCCAGGTGTATGGTTTTCTTTTCAACTTTGAGTGTCAGGTTACTCCTTCAGCTTGACTTGTATGATATATCTCCCACCTGTAACTCATGTAATTAATAATGAGTGATCACTGGTACGTGTACACAAGTCAGTTGATATACCAAGATATTAGATGGCTCTCCGTACTATAGCCTTGGAGGTGAGAATGAAGTATAATTCGCCTGATAAATAGAAAGTCTAAGGGTTTTAAGTATTACCCTTAAGTGGGTGGATTATAGACATTCCATGAACGCGCGTGCGTCATAAAATAAAAGGCCAATTTCCATAGCTAAAGCACATTATACATTTTACACACACAATAGAAAAAACACAAAAGCCAACAAAAGCTACAAAGTTTTTTTGAAGTCTAGTACTCTTATTGTGATACCCCAAAAAATATCAAAAATTAATCTAACCATGAGTTTGATTAATTAAGGGGGATATTTTTATTAAGTAGCAATATGTTGGTGATGATTAAGTGTTAGGGAGCTAAATAGGGGGTTAGTGTGGTTTTGGGGGTTAAAATGTAATTTTGAAAAGTTAAGGGGGCAAAAATGTAATTTTAAAAAATATGATGAACGAGATGCATATTTTTATTAAGTAGCATCATTTCGATGATTATGAGGTGTTAGGGGGCTAAAGGAGGGGGTAGGGTGATTTTGGGGTCAAGTTGCAATTTTCCAAAGTCAAGGAGTCAAAATGCAATTTTTGGATACGATTAAATGGAGTTAAATATAAAAGGAAGTTTGTGGGGTGAAATTGTAAATAGAAGAAAGTTATGAAAAGTAGCTAGGCGTGAACAGTAGCTGCACGTGAAGAACAGCAAGCATGGAGGAGAAAGAAAAGGGAAGAAAAAAGAGGAAGAAGAAAGAGAGGAAGAAAAGGAAAAAAAAAGATTGCACCCGAACCCTAATAGGGTATGAAACTCCATTATTGTGGGAATTGGTTGAATTTGTTGAAGATTATGTGATATCTGTGTATATACAAATATATATATCAGCTGCGTATATGGATTCGGGTGGAAATTGAAATAGAATTTTTATTGATTGTGCAATATGAGAATCTAAACCACAACCAAGAAGAGAAAGTGATTAGGGTTTCAAATTTGGCAACGTTTTAGTCGTGGGTGTGTGTTCTTCATCCATGGTAGTTTAATTCGAATTGTGGGTGTGTAATTGGGAGCAATTGTGTAAACCGAATGAATTTAAGGATCAAGGTGTAATGGTAATGCAATTAAGTGATTTAAGTGTGTAAAGATGGAGATTTCATGCATGATTATGGGGTAAAAATACCCATGTACATGCCTGGTTCAATAAGGAAGAAGATGAGTATTTGTGCGTGAAGGTGAAGTAGTGTGTTTGTTGATGTGAATAGTGACTGTTTTTATCACTAAATGTGAAAATGAAGTAAACAGCTTAAAATTATAATTTTTAAAAATAGTTAGAGTCATATTTATCCAAAGTGTAAAAAATAAACCCTAGCTATTTTTAGGATACCTGTATCATCGAAAAATTTTAGATTTTTCCGAGGTCGGGAAAAGGGCGAACGGACGCTGAAAGTTTGGAACTTTGCGGTGAAATTTAAAATATCAAACGAACGCGGTTTTGAGCAAATTTTTTTATGAGGACTCTATAATTCTGAGAAGTTCCATATTTTGGGTCATTTCGAAGTCGTTAGCTATTTTTGGCTGAAGGAGCTTTTAAGCGCTCGGTCTGGACACCGGCTCGGAATTTTTAGGCAAAAATTTTTTAAAATACTTTTTAGCACAAGAATGAATTCAGAAGGCCTAAAATAGCATTTTAAAGCACTTTTGAGATTTTTCTGACGCCGGGAACCCTTAGGGGCATTTTGGTAATTTGCCACCAAGAGGGGTATTTTGGTAATTTTTTCGATAAAGTCTTTCAAGGGACTTTTTAATCTGAAAAGAGTTGTAAAACACCTGAAATGTTGTTTTGAAGCAGATTTAGGGTGTTTGAGTGCTAGTGAATTGTCATGGGATATTTTGATAATTTGTCATGTTGACGCCAAATTTTAGGGAACGTGTGTAATTCAGCGTTCGAAATGGTAGGAAGTGAGGAATGATGTTAATACGTTGAAATAAGAAGATAGTGGCTATTGCTAATGACTTGGTAACCTAGGTTAATGATCCAATTATTGGATCGGATTAACAAGCTGTCGTAAGACGCTATAAATGATTAAATGAGAAGGGGTAGAATTGGGAGTGCGTATATGCAGAATGATTTCGAACGAACAGAGTATTGTTCGACTAAGTGATGCGGCTCGTTACGATCAGAGATTGCGAGTTGCTTCGGCTATAAGCCAATCAGGTAAGGGCAATGCGATTCTGATACGCTAATTCAGGGTTTCGATTAGCATGCTATGTTGATGACGTGTTGTTGAATTCTTGTTGTTATGATTGGACATCAGTAGTCATGGTGACCGGTATACATATACTTGAATTGTGTTGTTGAGGGCTTAGGATAGAATAAATCGCCTTAGTCCGCCCTTTTGGCTGTGAGGCGACCTAGATCTTGATCTTTGAATCTTATGATAACTCGACCACTTCTAGTAAAAAAGAGATAGAACTATAATTGACTACTCTTTTAGTTGTCTAGCATTCTAAAGAAAATGAAATAGAAGACTTTGACTTCAGTGTCAATTCTTTTAATCGAGATCCGGCCGCAAGGAGGGGATAACAACCAAAACTCTTCTAATCTAAAATTGAAAAAAAAGAAGGATAGAGAATCGTACCTTGGTTCAAATTGTCTAATGGCTTGATCCTAGAATCCGTTTGACATCGAAAGCTAAGAAAAGGAATCTGCCTTACTAGAAAATTGATAGTTTTTGGCCTGAAGACGACCTCAAACGGATTTGACTCCTTACAAAAATTTTCAGATCCCAAAAAGATACATGACTTGTGCTTTTGAATTGCCTAAATCAGGAATCATATGAGCATGTTAGGGCTGGTCGAAAACATAGAAATGGAATCTGTCTGATTTGGCAAAAAAAAAATTATTTTGGACCTCAACGACCTTAAATGTATTCAACTTTTTCTTAGAAATTGTAGCTCTTGAAAAGATACACGATCTAGGATTTTGAATCGCCTAAGTCAAGTACTGTATAAGCAGGCTATAGTTGGATAATGAAAACCTACAAAATGGAACCTGTCCAATAAAATAACCATGTTTTGAGCGTAAATATGACCTTAAATGGATTCTCCTTCTTTTGTGAAGTTGTAGCTCTTGAAAATATGCATGATGCCGGTCAAACTTCGGATGTGTGCTTGATGACGGAAATCAGAGTTCTAGGGTTGTCTCGATCTCTAGGGTTTTTTGGAAGAATTTTCTCTTGAGAAAGGTTCTAAACTTCTAGGAGAGGAAAGCCCTTAATTCTGTGGCCGAAGGGATCAATTGATAGAGGTCTACGGCTGACACAAATGGTAAGGATGACTTTTCAAATTATAAGATCTCTGATATTGTTAGTTATTCGGTTAAAATTTCATACTGAAAAAAGTCAACTAACCGACTGATTTATCCTGAACGGAGGTAGCGTAGATATGCCTGGTGGCAACATGTTGTGCTTCACATATCGTTTGCAAGTACCGTTGCTGGCATGGTGCTAAGGTCGGCTAAGCTGTTCTTGATTATGGCCACATTAAGACAAGTGAAGCAAGGCTTAAAGCCAGATTGGACAAGTGGGCACGTTGCCGTGAACAACAGAAAACGTCAGCCATGTTAGCACGTAGCTACGCTATGTTGGCAAACTGCTATCCAGACGGGCATGTTTTTGTTGTGCATTGGCACATATTTAATGCATAGAGAAAGGGCACACAAAATTGCCTTTGCAGAGCGTTGGTTGTGCATACTAAGCACGATAAAGGGAACATTAGTGTACTGAGTACAAAGCATTGTGACGTCGAATGCTATGGGCACATGTAGGTAGAAATCTTGACAAGATCATTGTGCATAGTATTTTCCATCTCATTAGTAAAAGTGATGCTCAAATGACTAAAATACTCGTATATAGTTTCCTTTACAATTTTAATGACTTTAGCTGATTCTTGACTGCGCCGCTGATTATTGAATCGGCGAGTCATGTCTTAACGTCGGACAAGGAATTGCACTTCAAATATTCATCGTGATGTCTAGTTTTGGATTATTCAAGTTGGTAGCTTGGGTACTGACTATAAACTGACCCACTTGCCTCTATGGTTAAACGGGGCGGTAAAAAAGTTACAAGCTTCGATTGTGAGTGTGGTTGACGTGGCTTAATTAATCACGTGGTGATGAGCAACCACCTACTTGGTCGTCGATGAAGTATTTGAAGATAAGAGTAATGTTGACAAGTCAAAGTTGGGTTTTTCGTTACAACAACCATCTAAGTTCTTTTAAGTACTAGTAATGTTGACAATTGTAATTAATTTGCGAGTCAATGTGCTAAGATAAATTTGTTTGTGTCCCCTTGAGGAGGAAGTGGTATTCCCAGTTAAAAAGGGCAAACTAGTTTCTGAAACTCATCTATCTTTCTTCCCACTCTTTACGATCTTCTCTCTCAGAATCGCACTTCCACCCTCTGCTCGCAATGCCCGGGGTATTTTGAACTCTTTTCTTTGTTTCCTCTTCATCTCTTTACAGTTGCTCGTATATATGTTGTTTGAGTCCGTACGCCAATATTGCAATGAATCTCCTTACTGTACACTATTTGGATCAAGTTTTTGTTTAACGGTTCCCACAAAACTTGCTGCAACTCTCTAATATTGGCATGGAAATATACCTCCGAAGTTTGATACACGGGTGTTTCTTGTACTCCCTTCCCGCCACTTCGTTTTCGTACAAAAGATTTGATGTCCATCTATTTTGATGATCACAGTTTCGAGAAGTCTTCTTGATATCTCCAGTCTGCAGTTTTCTCCAAATCCCGATAAATCGTGGTCAAAATTGCCTATGAAGATGTTGTTGTGCAGAATTGTTCGAGCAGCGAATGAAAAAACTTTGTTCTGATGGAACATTCACAATATCATTTTGTTACAAGTGTTTTTGTTGTAAATCCAGCGTCATTATTTTACCAACTTTTCATGAGTTTTACCGAGGTTTTGAGGCAAACTATGTTGCTGCACCTTTTTCACGTGTTAAAAATATGTTCTTGAACATCATTTTTGCACTTTTTGAATCGGCCGATTTGAATCAAAATAAAAGGAAAACAAAAATAGTTCATGCTGCGATGCATTCTCGTGATTTCGAATGCACCGTACATTCCTAGCAATTTTAAACACTAATTGAGAAAAGGTTACTCCGGAGATGTTCAAAATTTAAGATGCTTATATGTTGTTATTTAACAAAACTGACATTGTTTTGCAAAATAATAGTTAGTTTCGCTAGAACCCATATAACAATGGGTAGTGATAGCTAAACATTCATGGATTGCTTTTCCATTTTGATGACTCGTTGAGCTTGCAGGAAGCACCTGAAGGACGTACAACTCTTGGACCTTGGGGAGGTCCAGGAACCCAGTGGAGTTACTCCCCCAATCTAAGATAACTCAGATTGTTATTCATAAGAACAAGCATTATATTTGTTCGATCATCTTCAAAACACAAAATGGCGAGTCTTCTGCGAAGTTCGGTGATGAAGGCGGTGAACCTGAAAAGGTCAGCATGTCCCCTATTCCGTTCCCTCGTTTTCGGAAAACAACGATACAAAAAATTGAGCTATAAACAGGAAGAGATTCCTTAAAGCATGCAAGTTGGTAAATCACCTGTATTATACTTCTTGTCACAGTTTGTTTTGAACTTTTTTTCGGAATGAATTTTTATTGGTCATCTGTCGTTAATGGAATCAATACAGGATGTTGATCAAACCGTGCAACAAGAAATTGTTCTAGCGTAGCCTACTCGAATATAATGGCCTATTAAATCGGCTAAAACGATGCAATTCTCCGTATGAATGCTTCTAAATGTTTGGATTTATGTTCGGTTTCTTGAACTTGTATAGGGTGATTTGAATAGCTCAGAATATATTACTGGTGTTTGCGGGAAATACTCTTGGAACAGCTATGTAAACCAAGATACCATCAGATCACTGTGCTTTTACACAAATGAGAAGCAATACGGGCCATTTGGTCGATATGAAGGCAACCGTGTTGAAAGCTTCTCGTCCCGAATAGAAGGAGGTCTTGTCGTTGGATTTCACGCGTGTATTGGCGGTGGCAAACAGCTCGCATCTATAGGCTTCTATGCAAAGCCAGATTCCTTTGATCCTCCTCCAAGTTTTATTACAGAGGTACAGCCACTTTCCATCCCTTAGTTTGTTGTTTTTTTTTTTTGGGTGAAAGGTCCATCCCTTATTTTTCTTTTTTCCTTTCTTTTTTCCTAAACTTGGGAGTCAATTTTGGTTGTTAACGCAACTTCCTTCGCTAAAAGCTAAATTTTGTCGCTAAATCGCATTTTGGCTGTTGTCGAGACTTATATTTAGATGTTTCTACAGTCAGGGGATGTAGGACCTTGGGGTATTGCTGGTGGGCTCTCGTGGGATGATGGAGCCTTTTCCGAAGTGACAAAAGTTTTTGTGAACACAGACCAGTCTCATAATGTGATCCACGGAATTAAGTTTGAATACGCAGAAACAAATGGGAAGCGTGTTTGGTCGAACCAGCATGGTAGCTCAACCAATAGTGATGTCGTAAAAAAGGTAAGGATGCTAAGCTTTCTTTTCTGCAATGATCATCTTCTAGAATATTCAGTGGTGTTTATAAAAAATTAATGGTACTAAACTACCACTGATATCGTGCCAGTTAAACAAGATCGACAAGTTATACTCCAACCACGGTTAATTGTAATCATTAAAAAAAAATATATAAAAGAAAATACAAAATTGCTTCTTTACCTTTCATCCACCACCACTGACTGGCAAGGGCAGAATCAGGAATTTTGTTCGGGGGTGCAAATTTTTTTATTTATTTAATAGTATTTTTTTATTAATTTGATAATTATTTTTAGCAATATTCTTTGTTGACAACAGTAATTAATTTTAGTCGGCAACAGACAACAGTAATAATTTTTAATAAATTTATTTAATTAAGATGGAGTGATAAAATCATCTCTCACTGAGAAAAGGAAAAAATTTATTGGTTTTTTTTACGACGTCATAAATCTAATCCCTCTAAAAGAACGTCTGAATCAAGAAATTCATACACTATGCATGCATTAGTTTTTAAGAGCTATACAATCTAACAGAATCCCATAAAGCAGGTAACAATTTTTCCCAAATAGATGTGCTTTAACAGTTCGATTTAGTAACTAAGAACTACTATCAAATTAATTGCTCAAACTAATACAACATTTGATCATAAAGTCCCAAGAGGAATATTGAAAACCCACATAAAATCCAGACATAACCACAAATAACCTACTATATGCATGTCTATACTGAGCTCAAGTTTCTATTTCTATACTCAAACCAAGTTAAAGAACATGTCAATTATCCTACACTCTTTCAAATCCAGGCTCGATCCAGATACCAAAACAACCAAGAATTAAAAACCCATCAAGGAAGTCAATAGCTAAACCTCATAATCGAACCAAAACAAGCTATTGAACAGGCCAATCACACCCAAAAATCACGATTTAAGCTCGACCAAGATACCAAAACAACCCACAAATGAATATCCATCATAAAAGTTCAAAAAATGGAAGTATAATTGAATCAAAATAAGTTAAAGAACCTATCAATTACGTTATCATATTGAAATCCAAGCTTGACCACTTTCACATACCAAAACAACAAGAGGAAACAAAACTTACCACTATGAGGTTTGAAGGAAGAGACAACAGACAAGCAATGCACAGTGCACTCAAGCGGCCAACAGCCCAGTGAGGCAACGCCCAACAGCAAATCAGCAAACGTCCGTCACCGCTCACCGGTCACTCCGTCATCGGTGTCAACAGGTGGCACTGCAGCAGCTCGCAGTCACCTGCAGGGTGAGGCACTCCATCAAGCAGAGCTGGTCGCGTCGCGTGGTCAGACAGCGTCAAGCAGTGGCACTCCGTCAAGCAGATCTGGTGACTGGTACTATGGTCGGACAGAGAGTCGGAGGTCTGGTCACCGGTGGTCTGCATAGGCAGCATAGGCAGCATTTTAAGAACCTAACTCCACCGAACTTTCGAGAAGATCTGGAATAGTAACTCCCACCCACAACACAGTGTAGAAAGTAACACATTGTAGGCTCAATGTTGTTATACTCATTGAAATCAGTTTGTCGTTATTCATGTACCTTAGTGACAAGTGTTCGCCATTTAGGAACACACCAAAGGTGTACAAGCATATTAGGGTTTGGCAATAGACTCTCCCTAAGATTATTTTTGTGGACAATAAATATGCCAACTTAAAATAAAAAATGACAAAAACATGTGCTAAGGAATCGAAAAAAAATTTAAGTTACGAAGAGACTTGCAGATAGAAAAATTCTGAGGTAGAGATGGGCGTATAGAGAGACTGTCTGAGGAAAAAAGAGAGGGAAGGTATGAGATTATGTGGGGTTTCAGTATTCTAACACGCATTGTCTTACATTAATTGCCTAACCTCATATTGTTCTACCAACCTTTGCTTTGGTTCTTTCTTCTACCAAATTTCGCTTTGGATCTTTCTTCTTCCAAACATGGCTTTAATTTTTTGTTCTTACCTAACGGTTCTTTGGAGTTTTGCCCATTGTTATCTTCGCTGACATCTTTCTTCTTCCAAACATGGCTTTAATTTTTTGTGTTTACCTAACGGTTCTTTGGAGTTTTGCCCGTTGTTTTCTTCGCTGACCACTGCACTGTATTTTTTTCATTTTTTTTCTTGTTAGACTCTCCAAAGACTTTGATTAATTATTATTTTTCCTTATGGTAAGCACGAATTGTTTAGACTCTCTAAACACTCTTGCTTACCGTAAGATGTTATATTGAATAATTTTTTTTCAAATCAAAGATGTCGGTGGCCTTCGGTTTAGTTGAAAAATGCTATGCATCAATTACGACCATAAACGGCACGAGCCTCTTTTAGTTTATTTTTTGGGAGTTCAATTTGTTACACGGAGCATTTTAAAAAATCTGCCCGTCCCACCAAATTTCAGTCGGTGTAACTTTTTACATAGGCAGCTAAAAGAAGAGGGTGCCACTACCATAAACAGCCCCTTTTGCCATTGACTATAAACAGCAACGATCCATGATTTCCTCTCCACTTATAATGCAACAGGATAGCCCGCGTCAGGAACACAGTATATTATAAGGTTCTAAAAAGTGTATTATGCGTATCACATACCACAAGACAAAAAGACATTAACATTATAAAGAGTATTTCATTTGACTATAAAAATAACCTTAGAACCTAATTTAATTACGACTACCTTAAATAAATATCAAAAAATAAATTCACTAGTATTTCTCCTTACTTTCGAGTACTAAAGAACATTGTTTGTTTGATTAGGATTCATGCAATTATTATGAGATGCTTGCATATACATGTCAATTTACCTGTAATTTCTTTATATTGTAAGCTAAAAGATAAAGAATAGATAACGACACGGTGGAGCGGCTAAATACTTGCCTTCTTTAAGATTTTGTTATAAATTATCAGGTTAGTATTTCAAATGAATATTGACTTAGCACTAAAGTAAAATAGTCATGATGATGCCACATAGAGCTAAATAACAAATACAATCGTAGTTGTAATTAAAAAAATACTGGCGCTATTATGTATCCCTTTTGAATTTTAAATGTTATATATAATTATTTAACTTCCGAGTGTTTATAAGGTGTTACATATATTCTTGACGTTATTATAACAGCAAGTAGAAATAAAAAAGTGTAACTCTGCAAAACTTGATACTGCCTAACTGGTTAATTTATTTTTAAGCGACGATTTTTATTTGCAAGATTTAGAGTCGATTTTTATGAGTGAAATTTTATTAGCAACCTTTAGCGGCAGAATTTTGTAAACTATAAGTTATAAATTAATGATAAAACTTATAAGTGATGTTGATTTAAGTACTCAGTGACAATTAGTGCAATCGATATTTTTTAAAAAAAATTTAGCAATGAGTTTTTTTAGTTAGCATCGGTGTAGTTATTAGCGACGATTAGTGAAGCGGGATTATGTAACAATTTGTTAAAATTTTCTAACACATAAAATTACCGTAACTAACTACTTTGGGCCTTTTCATAATAATAAAAAGTTTTGGGTATTTTTTTAATAACTATCAAAAATTTAGGGGGCTTTGGTAAATTTTGAACTTTAGGTCTTATATATAGATACACTTTGAGCGACAGTCGTCCAAGCTCTCTTCCCTTCTTCTGATTTACGATAGAGAGAGAGAGATACCGAAAGAGATTAAAGATCGAGGGGAAGGAATCGGAGGGATTTTTCCAGCGATCGAAGAACTTTCTTCAGTAAGTTTTACTTGATATACATGTTTGAATATATATATATATATATATATATATATATATATATATATCATAAATTATATATTAGCAAAAATTATAAATGGGTTGTTACGTCATCCCGTTTGACAAATCGTCGCTAATAATTACACCGCTATTATAATTTTAATTGTCACTAAGAAATATTTCAATGCTACAAATTAATTTGTCACTAATATACACAATGATGTTAAATAATAAAATATATCGTCACTAGAATTATATCATCGTTAAGATAAATTAAATCTGTCGCTAAAGGTTGTCGATAAATATTCGGTCACGCTAATCGTCACTAAGCACTTCAATCAATATTACTTGTAACTGGTAGCATTAAATTATTAATTATTATTACGGCTAATTACACATATATCCCTGAGGTATGGGGATAATTACACGCGAGGACACAAAGTTTCAAAATATAACACTTATCCATTGACAAACGAAATACAAAAATACTTAACGGTTTTGATAAAAAGACTTGATTGCCCCTGACTTTAAAATAAATTACCCACTTAATTTACTGTTTATTCTTCCTCTCCCCACACCTAGCACCCCCACCCCACCCCCACGCCGTCTGCCTCTTCCTCTCCCCACACCCAGCACCCACACCCCTCGCCCCCACCCCTGCCCCCATGCCGTCTGCCTCCCCCTTTCCCGGCAGCAACCGATCACTGTCAGCGCAGTAGCAGGCCCTCCGGCGAGGCGCGGGCGCCGTAAGATCGCGGTCTCACTCTCGATCTGCCTGTCGCCATACCGGTCGCCACCATCACCGTCGCGACCTACCTCCGTACCCTGCGCCATTCGAGATCACAAGCATCACCGAGCTACGTCGCGACACCGACCTCCTCCTTCGAGATGTGCGCCACCGTGACCACCAACAAGGCAGCGCCATCACCACCACGATGGGTTGCACCATCGCGCCCACCGGGGCGATTGCCGTTGTTGTAATGGCCAGATTTGTCTCCTTCCCATCTAGTCTTCCTCCCTCCCTCACCAAGGGCTTGCTGGCGTAGTGGGGCAAGTCTGCCGGATGGTGGGGGGAGGGGGACTGCCGACAGCATGGGTTTTGCCAAGGCGCTTGCCAGAGGCGTCTCGGCAGCTTGGGTTTGCCAAGGGGCTTGGCGACATGGTGGGGTCATTCTTCAGGATTGTAGGACGAGGGGGGCTGCTGACGGCGTGGGGTTGTGGAGGGGGCTTGCCGGCGGTGACTTCAGATTTAGGGTTTAAATTGTGGAGAGAGAAAATTAGGATATCAAATTATTCACGATATACTGTACAGGGGTAGTATTGCCATTTTCAAAATACGTAATGACGAAAATTACACTTTTTGGATGGAATACTGACACTTAGATAAAAGTGTTACTTTCGGTCACGCTCAACATTTCGCTTCTCTTATAAAAAAAATATTTCTCACCAAATCGTCGCTAAAGGTCTACTAAATAACTAATTGGATTTTTTTATTTTTCTTTATTTATTTACCGTTAAAGCGGTATAAAATTTTGGGGTGTTACATTAACTGCTCTGATAGTAGTTGTTTATTGGGTTATGAGGATATCATTTTTTAGTGTAACTGATCGAGCGAGTGTCTAACGTTCCGAAAATTCCAGATGTTAGAAAAAGGAATAAAGTTGTACTTTAAATTTAACAAGACTTAGATATACACCTTATTACTTTCAAGATAAGTTATTACCTTTTCCCAAAAAAAAAATTAACAGAATGACCACACGATATATATATATATATATATATATATATATATATGGGAGCTGATCCGTTGAGAGCGTTAGCAAACTGGGTAAAGTTGCTAGCGTGATCTGGCCGTCCACGGCGATCTGAGGATGGTCCAGATCTTTTTTTTGCATTTTTTTAAGTTCGTCCGCTACATTATGTAGCGGACGATTTTTGGACAAAAATACCCTCCAACTCCGTCCACTACATTATGTAGCGGACAGAGGCAGTACTTTTTTCTGACTCTTTCTTTCTCCTTAATTTTCTGACATGTTTGATGTTTCTCTCTCTCTCATCAATGTCTGACTCTTCTCTCACCACTTTTTTGGTTTCTCTCTCATCCTCCTCTCATCTCCCCTCCTTTCTCCTTCTTCTCTCTCTTTCTCTCCCTCCTCCGGCTAGAATCTACTCACTCCAAACCCAGGTGCGCAAGCAAACTCCAGCCAGCTCATCCTTGGCGACGATGGTAACTTTAAATTTGGCAGCTGGGTTTTTTTTGGTTCATCCCACAGATACCATCCTTCCAAACCAGCCCATTAGTGGAGTATTGCAATCACTCTGTAATCATCATTAATGGAATCAAACCCTAAGAGAAATAACTTTAAGGGAAGCCCAAAATAGATCATAACAGGCAAGGGCCTGCACTTGCATGTCCAGGGATCGAACAAACAAATGCCCATATGGGTTGTTAGAAGCAGCAAGCAGTTGCGAAAAACTCAATACACAATCAATCTCATGTGGGGGGCAAATCTCAAATGGGTTGTTAAGTGAGTCAGATTTTTCTATGGGAGCTAAAGGGTAAGAATACAGAGCACACTTAGTTGCAAGGAGGAGGTTTGTGCTGTTGATGATTGATTGTTTGAGGTGCATCTTGATGAAATCAGGGCCGTCAATGAGAACACTCCATGGCTTGGAAATGGACATGAACCTCAAAAGTGACTTGACGGGTAGTCGTGAGAGTATGTCGGTGATTAATTCCGTCAGGAGTTCTAGCATTCCAGGAGTTTAGAAGAAATTGCAAAAGGAGAGAAGGAAAGTGATGAAGCAGAGTAGTAGACAAGGCAAAGAGAGAGAAATGACAGCGTGAGAAAAGAAAGAGGGAGAGATGTCAGAAAATTAATGTGAAAGGAGAGAGAAAATAGTGGCTGCCTACTCCTCCGCTACATAATGTAGCGGACGGAGCTGGAGGATATTTTTGTCCAAAAATCATCCGCTACATAATGTAGCAGACGGTCCAATGCTAGCGCTAGCAACTTTACTGAAGTTGCTAGCGTGATCTGGCCCATCCACGGGTGAGAATGGATGGCCAGATCGCGCACTACGACTGCCATTTTTTTCACCGTCCGCAACATAATGTGTGTGTGTGTGTGTATATATATATATATATATATATATATATATATATATATATATATATAACTAGTGGTATATCGGCCAATTAACGCCTATGGCCACTAAGTAAGTGGAGGGGATATTCTGCACTTAGTGGTCACATTTACGATGTCCTTTTGCCGCCAAAAAAATTGGTCGCCAATAAAATCAAAACATGCGGAGCTTTTACATTGGGCTATATGTTACATTCTGCGGTGTGATGGGCAATATTTGGTTCGCAATTTGATTAATAGTTCCATTATTAGGGCTAGCTTTTTGTGCTGGGTTGCTATGCTTCTGTGTGAGGTACTTTGGGCACTATTGGAAAATTTTCGGATGAGGATTGGAGTTACAGTTGCCTTATTGCTTTCCAGTTTGAGACTTTTCGTTTTATGGTGGGGGACTTCTTAGAGCTGCACAAAGTGTGTTGGCAAGTTGATGGTTTATTATTGGTTAAATGATGTCGCATTTTCTGTTACTAATTGATTTTCTTTAATTCTAGGGTTTTTTTTCTTTTTTTTTCAGAATTTTTTATGCGTCTTTTGGCAATGATATAGCAGCATCATAAAGTAATGAGCGGTAACATCTCGGAAATCCAGCGCTCCGTCGCCCTGAACTCTCGAAACGTTAGCCTAGTACATCATATCAAACCTGTCAAATTATGTTTACTAACACATACTTCGAAGTGTCTAATTCAACATCAACTCAAATTCTTCAAAATATAAGATGTCAAAATTGCTTAAGTTTAAACTATTATAACTTAGGTTCCTTACAAATTCGAGTTCTTATAGAACGAGTTGACAGTATCGACCCACGCAAGGGTCTCACTACACAGTAGTGGTGGCCTCACCAAAATCTCACACAGACTCTAAACTCATTCGCGAGCATGCTACAACTGATAATCACCTGCAGAAGGGAGTCAAACGAAGGGTGAGCTTTTGAGAGCTCAGTGAGGTCATTGAAGGACAATCGAAGGAATTACAAAACAATTCAAAAGAATCCAACCGACGATGATTTTCAAAAATATTTTGAACGTTCTAAATAGTTCGATGATTTCTAAAATGATCAAAGTTGATCGTAAGTAAATACCAAAATAAACATTAACAATCACAACTGATTTCAAAACAATCATTAAAACATTATTTTCAAAGCCATCATTCCAAAATGTAAAGATGGTTTTCCTAAGGATTTTAAAACGAGTTCAATAGCAATCTGGGGAGGGATTTCAAACAAGCACAAATCGTTTCAGACAATCTTTTCCAATCATTTCCAAGACAATCATTGTAAGATACAATGTCAACAAATTTAAAGATGTTGATCCTGGGCAGATGCGATTATATTCAAGCAAAGCCAATATGTAATGCCATTTAGGCAAGGGTTAATTACAAAACTGTCTCCTGAGATTTACACGTTTTTGCACTTTGCTCCCCGTGTTTACAATTTTTGCAATAATGTCCCCCGAGGTTGACAAAACCATTGTAAATGACTCCAAAAACCAACGTCTGTCCAAATTCGGCGTTAAAAGAGTCACATGCCTGTCATGTGCTATTTTTTTACTAAAGTAAGGCTCAAAATTGTAAATTTAGTAAAAAAAAAAATTGTCATCTTCATTATGCCCTCTGTCTCTCTCTCTCTCTGCCATCGCCTTGTCTCTCCACCAGATACAACCCACCAGATGACATGTAGAAAAGTTCTCCAGTTCGGTTGGGGCAAAATCTCTGGCCAGTTCCCCACAGTAGTCGACGATCTCCTTTCCTACATGGCCTCATCCCTCGACGCCAGTCAGGACATGGTGGTCGTCAAAATCCCCAAGCTCGGCAAGGAAGCCTCCGTCAAGGCCATCAAGAAGTGGGGCCAGCCCAAGTCCAAGATCACCTATCCCATCTCGTCTTCTACACCAACTCCGGCATCGACATCCCCGGCGTTGACTACCAGCTCACCAAGCTCCTCAGCCTCCGCCCCTCCGTCGACAGGGCTGCTTCGCCGGAGGCACCATCCTCCGCCTGGCCAAGGATCTCGCCAAGAACAATGCCGGTGCTCGATTCCTCCTCGTCTACTTCGAAATCACCGCAGTCACTTTTCGTGGACCCTTTGACACCCATCTAGACTCCCTCGTTGGGCAGGCTCTTTTCAGTGATGGAGCTGTCCCCGTGATGGAGGGCAAGCAAATAAGTGGAGAGATAGAACCAGAAATGGACAACACAAGGTCCAAGTTTTTGAAGCACAAAGTCATTTACATTACCCATCTCCTCCAAAACTGAAACAGGTAGGGAAGAGAAGCAACTTTCAAGTACCCACCAATTTAATCACCCACTAAATTCGGCTTCAAGTGAAAAAACAGAGTTCATGAAATTCATGGCTACTTCAAAATTGTCAAAGATAGAAGTGGACATGCCACCTATAAGGGAACACGAAAAGAATAAAAATCATGTCAAAATCTAAACGTTTTGCAAATAAATACGATTCAAAGAAGGGTGAAATCTGACCTAATTGAAGAAATTCTTTGCCATACCCCCATAGCGAGCTTCCATTCGACTGCGAATAATTTGTCCGGCGACGTAAAAAAAGAAATTCAATAGACCTCAAACTCTTTCGGAAGCACCTCTGAAACCCATTTTTCCTTGTCTGGACGGCAAGATCTGAAGCCGTCGCCGAAGATTGATCTGCCTGTCGGTGAAGAAGCTTGAGGTTTTGGACTTCGAAAAGATGGTAGAACCGGTAGCATTGCTTTGGGCTTTAGGGTAGGAGAGGAAGGTAGAGAAGAGAGATATTTAGGGTTTTCAGAGGGTTTTGGTAAGGGGTGGACTGATTTGCCCATGTCAAAATGGCATGTGCTGTACACATGCGGATTTAACTGCCGAATTTGGATGGACGTTGGTTTTTGGAGTCGTTCGCAATGGTTTTGTCAACCTCAGGGGACATTATTGCAAAAGTTATAAACACGGGGAGCAAAGTGCAAAGACGTGTAAACCTCAGGGGACAGTTTTGTAATTAACCCTTTAGGCAATGCACAATATGGTGTTCACATGCCTGATGTACAATACTAGTCCCAATGGGTACTAGCCTGCGATCCATGTAGGAACAAACCAGCCTTATAATGCCCACCTCAGAACAGACCCTTAGGTCATCACAAAAACAACAATAATAATGATCATTAACCGAAATCAATTCGTGTCTCAATGACAATTATCATGAATGTGAATAGTTATCGAATTTAGGCACAAGAATCCAGAAGAAAGAATATAACAATTATCAAATTTGCCAGTATGCAATAACAGTCAAGCATCGATAAGATTTCCAAATAATCCATTCAGGTTCAATGTTGAGGTTTTTTTGGCAGTAACATGTTGTTATCAATACGTAATTCAGTGTTCGACATTAGCCATAAGTAAATCAAAAGGATACTTACGAGTATGAGTTATCGAAATAAGGGGTTGGACGAAAGTCCTTACACAGGGTTCAGATAGAAACTCTTACATGAATCCGAAGCTGAGCTAGTCTAACTAGAAAATTTGTTGTTTTAACCTAAATAGAATAATCATATCAGAACATAGCCTACACTACGATATTATAAACTCAGTACAGACTCTTGCATACTCCCAGAACGACCAGCTCACCTGGTGTGTAGAATTACCAAAATACCCTTTGTTTAAAATGACAAAAAAAAAGCGTCACTCTCGCACTTAAATCACAAAAGTTGTCTTTCCGTAAGTAAAATTTACACGCCTCTCACACTTAAATCACTAAAGCAGCCTTCCCGTAAGTAAAATTACTAAAATATCCTTACCGTATGTGAATTTACCAAAAAAATTCATTTATAGGTAAAATTAACAAAATACACCCTCTGAGTGGCAAATTACCAAAATACCCCTAGGGGTTCCCGGTTCTGAAAAAATATGAAAGTACATTAAAACGCTATTATAAGCATCCTGAAGTCATTTTCGGACAAAAAAGTATTTTAAGAGATTTTTGCCCGAAAATCCCGACTCGGGGTTTGAACCGAGCGCTCAGAAGCCAGTTTTACTAAAAATACCTATCGGCCTCGGAATGGAACAAAATTTTAGATAATGAAATATCTCATTAAAATAAGGTTGATATAAATTTTTTTGATTAAAATAACTTGGTTTGGTATGCTAAATAAATCGGGAATTTCTTCTAATCGATACCCTAATTTAGCGTCTTTCGCGGGTACTAAAAATTCTCGAAATATTCCACAGTGTGCATCTTGTAGAAATATTAGGGATTACTTTTTCTACTTTATTAGATTTTGATCTTAATTATTTATAAAAATTCGGATTATAACTGCCTAATTAATTTTCTTCAAATCTAATGCAAACACCAGTACACCTTCACGTACACACACTTTGTCCAACGTCCAACTGCCGAGACCCATTCACTTGGACACTCATTCACACACACTGCTACCCTTCCAAACACCC
Organism: Escallonia herrerae; assembly: GCA_033070095.1. NCBI lineage: Eukaryota > Viridiplantae > Streptophyta > Magnoliopsida > Escalloniales > Escalloniaceae > Escallonia > Escallonia herrerae. Next base: position 43,356 of record JAVXUP010001287.1, read on the forward strand.
TCCAAAACCCTTACATTCACATAATTACACCTTAATCCACACACTAATACACAATTAAACATCTAACACCTACAATCACACAACCGAACACACACTACACGCACTGTCAAAGAAACACTGAAACACACAAACTCACGAATGACACACTTGCACTCACTGCTACAACCTTTTTACAACTCCTAAACACACACACAAACACACTTTTCACAACAATTACACATAAATTCAGACATCTACCCACGGCAGTCAAGAACGCGCACAACCTACACACACCCTTCCCCATCATCCTTTTATGCTCACCAATATCCCTAACACACTCACAACACTCAAATTCCATTTCTCCTATACCTGAACACATGCGCACGCACGCACTCACGCATACACACACACAAAGACTCAGTAATACACGCATTGTGCATGTAGAAAGCACACAAACACGCATTAAATTTAATTCACCCAAAGGGGTAAAGAGATTACCCTAAAGAAATTTACAATCTCTCTCTCTCTGGTGTTCAAATTTTTGAATATTTGTTTCCAAGTTTAATTCTAATTTGTCATTCAAGCAAATTTATCATAGTACAATCTCTTTTTTCGAGTTTAGCTCTATAGTTTTTGATGATTTATAAGATAGTTTTGTACAAAAGTTGTAGTAATATTGGTCGGTAACACTTATTGAGGTTGTAGTAATATTCTTTTATGACAGTGATTAATGATGCAGCGTCCCTTCTGCAACGCAGGGTATCTCTTATAGGTTGCCTGCATGGGACGAAATGCGCTCCATGTAGCTTCTTGACCCACTGAAGTTTCCTTCCATTACTACATGGATGATATAGAAGGAGTTTAACAGAGTTCTCAGGTAATTTGAAAAGTCTACATGCAGTATTAACACAAAAGCGGTTTGAGGACTTCCATTCAAAAGATTATGGTGTCTAGATTTTTGTCACAACTACAGGTTTAGGCGAGTGTTATTGTTGTTCATTACTGCAGGCCAATCAGGAAGAGAAGGCTGTTGAACCAACAAGAAATAATTTCTTAGGAGCTAACCCATATCTCATACTATGTGAGCATTATTGGCTTGTGTTAGATGATATTCCCATCGTTTTATGGTTTATGCGTTAATTTTAGCACGTTGCATTAAGATACTCAACTTCTGATATGTAGCTTCATGATTCAGAGTGGGATCAGTTTGGTAATGATTCGTATGCAATTCCTGAAGTCCAACCAATTCAATCAACCAGTCTTGTTCAGGATGCTCTGCCTTTAGTAAAGCTGATGAGGACAGGACAACACGATCAAGGTATAATTTAGATTTCAGACATGGATTGGCAACGATAAGCATTTTTTGCTGCATAATTGTTTGGATTGGTATATTGATTCAAACTCCTGATGACTTTGGCCCAGGTAGAGGCTTTGGACAAGGCGGTAGAATGTCTGGTGGTCATAGTTTTGGTGATTCCCTTAATACTTATTTCTGATTGCCGAAAGAATCTTGTGGTTCTCCTTTTTTTTCCTTACATAAAGATACGATTCAATGGTAATGCAAAGCAAAGTTTGGTTTCCTTTTTTGATGACCGTATTCAGATAGTTGGGATCAAGTCCTTCCACAGTTGGTGGATTATTGATCCTCATACTGATAACTTTTTTCTTAAGAGAGAGACTCAAAAAATATATCTCCTCAAGGAGATGAAAACACTGTTTTGCAGGCAAAAACTCTTGGACATCGCACGTACTACTGCGAATGTAACATGGTCCGAGGACAGTTATGTGGAGATTGTTTATGTATGAGGTAAAGTATTGGCATTGACTTTTGTATGTTGGTTATTCACCGTACTTAGCTCTACTGTTTGTGTGCAATTGTAAGGCATGTTTCACTTTTCAAAAACGAAAAGAAACCCAGGCATTTTTAGCTTAATTATTTTTCCAATGGTGATTAAATCTTGGTTTGAGAGTTTGTTTTCTCTAAAGCTTCGCCCATGATTTGCAATCTTTATTGACAGCTTTTTAGTCTAACTTCTCAAAGTATAAGAGTTCTTAATTACTAATAAACTAAAGTGTGTGCATTACAGATGTGCTTGGTAATTTCAAGGACAGTGAGAGGAAGTTCCATGCAAATCGAGGAGAAGGCATCAAAGAGCTGATGGGATGATATGAAGCTTCACAATTAAGCATAGAAGGAGAAGACAATGCTCGAGGCTACAAGTTTCAGCAACCAGCAACTTACTGTAATGATGAAATTCCTTAATTGAGATCAAGCCAGAATTCCAAGGCATCAGATAGTATGACTTTTGTATGTTTATTATTTACAGTACTTTGTATGTGGTGATGATGTTAACGAGTAAACTCTGCTCTGTGTTCAAAATTTTTGGAGATTATGTTTGTAATGATTTTATGGCAATGAAGGTTTAAGCTTAAATATCAGCTGAATTTGGTTATATGCCATTATAGAGGTAATTAGTAATTTCTTTTTTTTAAATATTGAGCTATATATACCATAGGCATACGTCTATGTCATCGAAATATACACCCATGATATAGTATCGTAGGAAAAGGCTTACGATATATCCGTAAGTAAAAGTCTTGAAAACCGCAGGCACAGAGGGGAAAAGATGTACGGTATATCCGTAGGCAAAAGTATTAAAAACAATAGGCACAAAAATGAAAAAAAAAATCTATGGTAAATCCATAAGTAAAAGTCTAAAAAATTGTTGGCATAAGGGACTTGTACCAAACTCAGCATATGTATCTCTCTACGGAACGGCCATAGGCTTATGGCTCTACTGCCGTCAGCATATGTTTATGCCATCGCAAGAAGCACCCAGGATACATTACCATGAGCATAGCTATGCCTACGGTACTTTCTACTTATGCCAACGCTTTAGTACCATAGGCATAAACCGTTTCTCTTGTAGTAGTTACGTCTCTCACATATTTAGTACCCTAAAGACTTTAAAATTTTGATCCCATCAGTTCTTCTTTGTGTGTCAAAGGCACGTAATACACTTGTATTGAGTTGGAATATATATTTAATGGTTCACACCTACACCTAGCAAAATTTGACCTGCAACTACGGGTAGACTCACCCCGCTGCCTCAAACGCGGATATGGGTAACAGAGATTAGTACCCGCAAGAAATTATCGTAACCGGCTAGGACCGTTTTGAAAGAGCTCGTCCGGGTTAGGTGCAGGTTACCTGCGGTAACCCGATGACTATATATATATATATATATAGACACACACACACACATTATGTGATAATTTGTATTGAATAAAAAAAAACCAAAATGTGTGGGTGTCCCACATCGGTTAATAAGAATAAGTCGCGACTTGGCCCTAAGTATATAAGTCATCTTATATTGGTTATTTAGAGATTGTCACTACTTATCTCTAAGTGTATATAAATTATCTTGTGTTGTGTTTAAGGTCAAAAGAGAAGACCAATTCATTTGTTGAGAAAGACAGAGATCTGTAATTTTCATTAACAAGCATAGTGAAATTGCTGCTACCACCATGGAGCAGGCTTTCGCCGAACCACATAAATCTTGTGTCTTGTGTACCTTTATTTTCTGTTATTTCTTTTGATTCTCTCTTTATTGCTTGGTGCGAAATCTAATATATTATTTACAAGTGGTATCAGAGTTGAGGTTCACGGTAGATTGAAAGGAACCTTGCAATGGTGCTAAATACTTCGACGAAGTATGGTTTGGAGAAGTTTGATGGATCAAACGATTTCAGTGCATAGAGGATGAAGATGCGTGCTGTTCTGATTAAGTAAGGGTTGTTGAAAGCATTAAAGGAAAATCAAGGGATTCCTGAAATCATGTATGCTTATGAAAAACAAGACATGTTGGAGAGAGCCCATAGGGCCCTATTGTTGTATTTAGCCAACAACGTGTTGCGAAAGGTTTCTCGGGAAACGACTGCGGCTGACTTTTGACTGAAATTAGAAAGCTTGTACATGAAGAATTTTTTGACCAATCGCCTAAATTTGAAGCAACGACTGTATACTCTTTGGATGAAAAAAGGTACATCAATTAATGATCACCTTGATGAATATAATAAGGTGATATTAAATCTAAAAAATATTGATATCATTATAGAAGATGAGGATCAAGCTTTATTTTTTGATGTATTCTTTACCTCTATCATCTGAACATCTTGTTACTACCTTATTGTATCGGAAGGACATTATCTCTATAGAGTAGGTTGAGGTTGTGATATATTCTCATTAATTAAGGAAGAAGGTTACGGAAAATAGGGGAGAAGAACAGAGAGATGGTCTAATGGCCCAAGGCCGAAGCACTGACCATGTTGGCTCTGAAAATAAAGGAAGATCGATGTCTCATTCAAAGGCCAGAAATTGAAGTGCTGCCATTATCACAAGGAAGGCCATTATAGAAAGGATTGTCCTGAGCATAAAGGGAAGAAAAAAGATAATTCCAAGACAGATGATATTGCTGGCGTAGCAGAAGATAATTCTGATGGTACAGATGTTCTTTCAGTTACTACTAGTTCCTCGATTGGAGGGTGGATTCTAGATACGTGTTGCTTCTATCATATGTGTCCCAATAGAGACTAGTTTGCCACTTATCTTCTTTGATGGTGGTAAAGTTGTTTTATGAAACGATGTTGCCTGTAAAGTAATTGGGATAGGGTTAATTCTGATTAAGAAGAATGATGGTATTGTGAGAACTTTGACTGATATTAGGTACAATCTAGAGTTGAGGAAAAATCATATTTAATTTCTTTTTGGTACACATGACTCCAATGGTTGTAGCTATCGGGCTATAGGTAGAGTTATGTGGATAACAAAGGGTGCTCTTGCTGTGATGAAGGGGTTGAAACAAAAGAGTATCTATTTGTCACATGATAGCATAGTTACAGGAGCAACAACAACAACTTCATCTTCTGATATAGATTTTGACACTACCAAGCTATGGCATATGCGTCTTGGGCATACGAGTGAGAAGGGTATGGATATGCTATGCAAACAAGGTTTGCTGGGAAGTAAGATAAAAAGGGAAGCTGAATTTTTGTGAGCATTGTGTCTTCGGAAGCAGTGCATGGTGAAATTCAGTCGGGCTATTCATACCACCAAAAGTACTGTGGATTATATCCATTCGGATCTTTGGGGTCCTTCCACAATTCCTCCTAAGGGTTGTGGCATATATATGTTGACCTTTTTTTATGACTTCTCAAGAAAGGTCTGTGTGTACATTCTAAAAATGAAGAGTGATGTCTTTGTTCAGTGGAAGTAGTTTAAGACGATGATCAAAAAATAGACTGGCAAAGTAATTTAATGCTCAAGGACTGACGATGGCATTGAATTCTGTTTGGATGAGTTTATCGAGTTCTTTAAGAATGAAGGCATAGTGAGGCATCGCACTATTAGAAAAACACCACAGCAGATGGGATTGTAAAACGGATGAATAGGTCTCTCCTTGAGAAGGTTTAGTGGATGCTTTCAAATGTCAGGTTATCGAAGGAATTTTGGGAAGAAACTGTTAACACAACTGCATATTTGGTAAATAGGTCTCCATCAGCTGTAATTGATTGCAAGACTCTGAAGAAGTTTGATCTGGTAGTCATGCTAATTATAAAAGTTTTAGTATATTTGGTTGTCCAGCTTATGCTCATGTTAATGATATTAAACTTGAGTCGAGAGCAAAGAAGTGCATTTTCTTAAGCTATGCAAGTGAGGTTAAAAGGTTACCGGTTATGTTGTCCTGATTTTAAGTCATCCAGGTTCCTAATTAGCAGAGATGTAACCTTTGATGAGTCTTCGATGCTTTCAAAGAAATAGGAGTTGATTGATGCAGGGAAGACCATCTGTCGTGGAAAAGGTGGAGCTGGAGGTCAGAGCTCCAAATTCTTTGCCTAAAATTCCTATAGATGAGGAAGATGGTTCTTATTCTATCGAGAAAAATGAAGAACCTCAGGAACAACATCATAACATTCCCAAAAATAGATTGAGAAGAGAATTTTGACCTCCTCAGAAGTATGGATATACGGATATGGTTGCTTATGCTCTTAGTGTGGCAGAAGGTATTGAGGTTAAAGAGCATGTTACATTTAAAGAGGTCATCAAGAGCATGGAATCAGCGCAGTGGATAGTTGCTATAAGTGAGGGGATAAAATCTCTTTACAAGAAATTAAATGTGGGAATTAGTGAAACCGCTAATAGGCCAGAAGATTGTTGGTTGCAAATGGGTCTACAAGAAGAATGAGGAAATTCTGGGAACAGAATAAGCGAAGTATGCTTGGTAGTTAAGGATTTTACATAGATAGAAGGTACAATGAAATATTTTCCCGTATAGTAAAACATACTTTAATAAGAGTATCGCTAGTTATGGCCACTCTATATGACTTGGAGTTAGAACAGCTAGATGTCAAGACAGCTCTTCTACATGGTGAGTTGGAAGAGAAAATATTCATGCGTCAGCCAGAGGGGTTTGTGATCCAGGATAAGGAAGATCATGTTTGCTTGTTGAAGAAATCCTCATATGGATTAAAACAATCTCTTATGTAATGGCACAAAGTTTTGACACTTTCATGGCAGAGAGAGGTTACACCAAGAGTGCCTAAGACAGTTGTGTGTATCGCCAGAGGCTCGTGGATAGTTCTCATAAATACTTATTATTGTATGTTGATGACATGCTGATTACCGCAAAAATGATGTCGGATATCAACAGTTTGAAAGAGCACTTGAAAAGGGAATTTGAAATAAAAGACTTGGGTGTAGCAAAGAGGATATTATGGATGTGGATTAAGAACAATCAACCTATAGGAGTTTTGTACTTGTCCCAGAAAAAATATATAGAGCGAGTACTACAACGCTTTGGTATGGAAAACTCCAAACATGTGACTACTTCTTTGGCAGCACACTTCAAGGTTTCAGCAGCTAATTCCTCATAGACCCAGGAGAAGGTCGAGCACATGGCGTGTGTTCCATATGCTAGTGCAATGGGCAGTCTCTTGTATGCTATGGTTTGTACGAGACATGATAAATCTCATGTAGTCAGTATGGTTATCAGGTACATAGGTAATCCTGGGAAAGCTCATTACCAGGCAATGAAGTGGATACTTCGATACCTGAGAGGTACTACAGATACTGGTTTAGTCTACCATTAGGGCAGTGAAGCGAATGGTAGAATTTTTGGACATGTGGATTTAGACTATGCTAGAGATTTGGATAGGAAGAGATCTTCGACAGGTTATGACTTCACTATTTTGAGCTGTGTGATCAATTGGAAAGCTACTCTTCAGACTGTCGCTGCCTTGTCTACTACAAAAGTTGAGTGCATTGAGGCGACCAAAGTAGTGAAGGAAGCCATTTGGTTGAAGGGCTTGGTTGGTGATTTGAGGTTGAAGCTGGAGTCTAGTACTGTGTATTGTGACAGCCAGAGTGCCATACATCTGACCAAAAATTAGATGTTCCATGAGCGGACCAAGTATATTGATGTCAGGTTTCATTTTTTTCGGGATATGGTTTCTCAGGTTACTGTAATGGTAGAAAAGATTTTCATAGTTGAAAACCCAGCAGACATGATGACAAAGCACTTTCCTTAGATCATGTTTAAGCATTTTTTAGATTTGATTGGTATCAGCAGTATTTAAGGTGCAGCCTTAGGGGCAGGTGTGGTAGCAGCATATGGTATTTTCAGGTTGTTTTTGGCTTGTTTTATCCAAACCAAGGTGGAGATTTGTGATAGTTTGTCTTGGATTAAAAAAAATAGATTGTGTGGGTGTCCCACATCGGTTATTCAGAATAAGTCGTGACTTGGCCCAAAGTATATAAGTCATCTTGTCCTACATTGATCATTTAGAAAAGGTTACTATTTATCTCTAGGTAAATATAAGTTGTCTTGTATTGTGTTTGAGATCAAGTAAGAAGAGTCATTTTTTTAGAGGGTTTCTTGAGAGAGATAGAGATCAGTAATCTCCCTTAACAAGCATAGTAAAATCGATGCTACCACCATGGAGTAAGCATTCACCGAACCACGTCAATCTTGTGTCTTGTGTGACTTTATTTCAGTTATTGTTTTCGATTCTCTTCTTTATTTCTTGGTGCAAAATCTAGTATATTCCTTACATATTAGGGTTTTATTATTAACCTACTTTTCTTTGCCCAATCCTCTTAGGCGCCTATAATGACTTATCTTTCTGTGTGTGTAGCCTACCATCTGCCGATTTCCCACTCCCACCATCGGTTACCCTTTATTCATTTCTTTCTCAGTCTACCTTCGTTCAATCTCTAACCTCCACCCTAACCAAGCCCTCCACCTCATGGAAATCGATCGCCGCCGCCACTGCAGATCTGTCACCAATTTGAAAACCCACCACGATAAAACCAACCTACCACTGCCGCCCATAAATCCCATAACCCAACCCGTGACATCAACTATGTCACCATTCACCCATTGTAACCGAGGCACCAACGCCAATTTGGGTTTTAGTTATTTACATCGAGAAGACGTGGAAAGCCACCGACAGCGAAGAAGCGAAAGCAACCGACGTGCCTCTCGCAGATCTCTTCTCTTCGATCTCCCTTTCTCTAATAACTGACATGTCTCTTCTCTCATTTTTTTTAGTTCTTTATTGTCCTTGTGTAGTCTCATCTTTGAAATAATTATTTTGGCAATAATTTATCTTCATCATATGTAGAACCATAGATCATTTTTTTTTCAAATTTATTTGTATCGATTTGTTGTCACAACCACAAACATTGAATGTTGAATTAGTTATTGGTGAGAAGCAGACTACAGGGGGTTAAAGGGCTTAAAAGAAAGTAGGAATATAAAACATAGATTTGCTTGGTTACCCGCGGGTTTGCCCTAAGCAGACGGGCCAAATATTGGTGCATGAGTTGACTACCTGATGTTTTTCGTGCAATTTTTACCCTATCCGTTTTACCCCTACACAAAGGAGTTAGGCCCATACCGGACGGGTTTATCTGTATATCAAGCCTATTCACACCGCTAAATTATAAACTTTAGTTTTTTAACGGGAAAGAGTGAAAGAGCAAGGATAATGTAGGATATGTAAATATCCTATTGGTTATGTAACTTTCATTTCTTATTAGGTTACTAGATCCTTGTTCTAACATTCTTAACAACTGAATGTAATACTTCCATTTTTTTCACTTCACTCCAAAATTAGGCCACTAACTTATCTCAGTGTGTGTGTGTGTGTGCTGTACACACATGCACACTCAATATCCCACACTTTTGGGAGCAGGTTAAAATAACCATCTGTACACCGAAAAATAAACGAGCAACAATTTTGAGCAATGCTTGGGTAGTAGGAGAGAATGGGAGCCTAAAACCATTTTGGGGCAAAAATATAATTTTAAAAACTTTTGGGGTCATTTTGTAATTTTGAAAAACTTTGGGGGCATAAATATGAATTAATGTTTTAGTGATGAACAATAATAAAATGAGTAATCATATGTATTTCAGTGATGTCTAATTAAATTAATAAAGATCAAAATAAGTTTGGGGCTCAGATGTAATTACACGTAGTTTGGGGCTATTTTGCAATTATGAAAACTTTGGGGGCCAAATTATAAAATTTAAAAGTTGTACATGACAGGTGTCAACTTTTAGGAAAAATTATGTCTTAGAATGCCACCACGTACTTGGTTTTTATGCTGACTAACTTGTGTTAATTATTTAACTAAGGGACAAGGTTAAAATAAAGAATAAAGAAAAAGGAAATTCGGAAAAAAAAAACCCAGAAAAAATAAATGAAAACAGAACAGAGAAGAAGGCAGAAAACAAAGGAGAAGAAAGGGTGGCTTGGGCAGAAAAACATGAGGAAATTGAGAAAAATTCGATGGGTGATCTCTCTACCCTTTATAGTGTGTGATTTATTTTGTGTTGTGCGTGTTTAGTGTGTGTTTAGAGTGTTTCGGTGTGTGTTAGTTATAGGGCAGTGGGCGTGGATTGTAGGTGATTATGTTCGAATTTTTGTGAATTGTGGGAAATCATGTGTAGGTGCAGTGTGTTCGTGTGAATTTCAATGTGAGTGTGTGTGAACTGAGTGTGTTTAGCGTATGTAGGGGTAAGGGAAAGGGGGTCGCACTCTGTTTACAATGACTAGTGTGTGTGTTACCGTGTACATGTGTTGAATGAGTGAAATTTGTGGGATTATGACTGTAAATTAGGTATATGTAATGTTAGAAGGTGTACTACAAGTGGTTGTATGGGTGCCGAGGGGTTGGGGTGTGTGTGTTACATGTGTGTGAATTGTGTTAAAGTGTATGTTAAAGTGCGTTTTAAGTGTATTAATGTGTATGTAGGTGTTTATTGTGTGCGTTTGAGTGTGGTAGGGAAAATGCTCTACGCCGGTGGCCGCCTAGCGCAGCGAGAAGTGGAAAAACTGCCGCTGTAGGCTTTCACGACGCTAGGCTACAGCTGCCTTTACTCGCATTTTGGTAGACGTACGCCGGCGCTTGAAGGGGTCTATACCAGCGGTCGGCCGTATCTAAAAGTGCTCCCCCATCTGCCTTCTAATGTTACCAATGGTAGCAGTTTGAACCTATGCCAGCGACTATTGGCGCCGGGATAGGTAAAATTTTAATCTCTTATATATTTGAATAAAATAGGAAAGCCATCGGTAAGAAACCGCCGCAGTAAGTATCATTTTTATTTTATTAATTTGCTGAATAATTGGGCCTATGTCAACGGTCCCATGCGCCGTTATAGGTTTCATGCATGCCTAATGCTACAATGGCAACGGTTAGGTAAGATTCTAAAATTACCATAATATTGCCACAAGTAATCATGAATTTGGGTAATGCAATAGACAATAAAGCTACGACTATTGTTCCTTCACATCAAAGCCACTAGTTACTTTCGATCTTGCTTCAGGGAAGTGTTGAATTGCTAAGAATCTTATAGTATGCTTAATGAAGAATCTCATACCTCAATCTCTGACCAAGCCGGGTCCTTGTACTTTTGAGGTAGTGTATTCCGGTCACGGTAATCGATTAGTAAAAGGTTGGACACACGCGCCACACACCCAACAAAACAACCAAGCTCGTCATTTGCTCCAGTGATCCGGCCAACATCCATCATCATCATATCCAACGTGGACACGTGTTTCCCTTGCCCATGTCTTATTTCCCATTGTTGGCCCCTGTTTCTTCGAAGACCTAGTACCTGAAACAACACACATTAGACAAAATGAACCCTGCAATTATGACTAGTAGCAAAAATAAAGCCTCAAAGAGAAACACAAGCCACGACAGAAGAATATGTTTCCTTGCCATGCATATTAACTGTATGTGTGTGTGTGTATTGCTAAAAATAAGCAACAAAGAAAAAGGCAATGCCAAAGAGGATCCTTTCTCTCTCTCTCTCTCTCACTGGTTGATGCATATTAACTATTATAAATTACTCTCTCACTGGCTGATGCATATAACAGCTAAGGCAAAACACGATGGCATCATATCATCTTCTTGATGCCGTCCAACACCTAAAGAACATAAAGTCGAGAAACACTATGAGTAGCCCAAACACAGAGGAAAAGGGAAATTGCATTCTTTACACTTTTTCACGTGAAGAAAGTGCTAAGAATACATCTGCAAATAAGGCTGCAGCTTGATCTCCCATACAGAAAAGGAGGCCATGCATGGGTTTCTTTAGTTTCCATTAAGTTTTGTGCTTTCTATCTCAAGCACACTGCAACTAAAGGTTCCTGCCACAGATATGCAGCCTATGCATATACTTGGTTATTCTTGTGAAAAAGCCAAGACCAACAATCACTGGGTTTTAAAATGTTCTAGTGGAGTGAAAGTTTCAACTTGGAAAGCAAAGCATTTATGTCACCGGACAACTGACAATTTTTTGACGAGTCGCCTAGTGAAATTTTGGTATGGTTCTTCCTAGGTTTTTGAGCTGAGAAGCAAACATACTTCTTTACTGAAGAGTCTCAGTGATATTCTCCAAAAAACACGATGGTGAAGCTGTTGAGCATGAGCTTGACTACCTAAGAGCACAAGTAAGTTTGCAAGCTTTCTTGACAATGCAAACCAAGTAATTCTACGATTTCCCGTTATTATTAGAACTTGTCTGATTGATGAGTAAATGTGCAGGTGAAGACCAAAGAAGCACATAGATGTTTTGCAACCATGCCTGAGATATCCACACAGGACATGTAATTATTTGCTGCCATGCAGGATGACCAAACACAAACATTTTTTCAGCCTTTCCCAGGAATCCAGAACAGTTTCCAAGACAAATGTGCAATTTCTACGAATCAGTACTGAGACAGGGCATTTGAAGTTATCGACGGATGGGGTATACATTATAATCCCATGAAAGGTTCCTTTAGTAGCGCTACAACGGTTCTTTAAAATTCCAAGCAACACTTGCTAGAAGTTACCCTAACTAGTTTGTCCCAGGGCTGACTTCTGTTTGTCAAAACATGGATAACATCATTAGCAGCAATAGAAATTCCAGTGAAATTTGGCTCAGAGCAACTTATGTCATTGTATATAACTTATTTAGTACTAAAGATGACCTAAGACTCATAGCGACTTATGTCATTGTATATAACAAAACTCATGGTTGACTAAGTAATGCAACTGGAAAATGGGAAATTAAGTCTTCATTCAACAGATTAATCACATAAGAGATGCCCTTGGTCAAGTAAACAACATAATTATCATGAACTAACAGGAAGTGGACCCCCCTTGGTTGGTTAATCCTTCAGTTGGTACAACAGTCTCAGGATTAGCCTCTTCAACATCCATGGTCTCAGTGTTCACCTTGATATCACGCCTGTCATCTGCATCACCAAGTGAAGTCTCTATGGGTCGCTTGGGAACAATATCTCCTCCTCTGTATCAGCTTCTGCTTCAGCATTCTCACAAAAATCTCGAGGCAGTGTTCGTACTACGACACGCCAACCATGATCTCTTGGATCATCAACATAGAACAATTGTTCTACTTGAGAGGCCAACACAAATGGCTCATCCTCATAAGCAAACTTTTCTGAGTCGACAAGTGTAAACCCATAGGCATCGGTAGTAATCCCTGTACTTTTGTTAACATTGTCTTACCATTTACATTTAAACAATACCACCTTTCCTATTCCATAGTAATCTAGTTGAATTATGTCTTTTCCCTTTTTACCCCTTTTGCCGTCTTTGTTCAATTTTGTGACACCTCATCATCTTTGTTTTGGTGTTTCATTCATCATTTACCCCTACTTATTAAAGTCTCCTCTACTTATTAAAATCTCACACGTATCATGGCTCTTTATTATAATTTATTATTAAAAAATTAGGAAATATTATCACTATAAATTTAGTTGATCTTATAAGACTAAAAAATCAATTCTTCACATTCTAAAACTCTACCTAATCAATGTATCAACACATTACGACTTAATTTTGACTATTAACACCTCAAAAACAGTTTAAATAACAAAATAAACACTCAAAATATAAAATAATAATAAAAACATAAATTATATGTCATCATGTTTGTTTTGTTGTTTTAATCCTCTTTTAGTATAACTTATTATTGAAAACATAAATTATAAGTCACACATTTCTCATGACTCTTTAGTATAACTTATTATTGAAAATTTAGAGGTATTATTACCATAAATTTAGTAGACCTTATAACAGTAAAAAATCTTTTATACAATTTCTAAAACTCTGCCTAATCAATGTATCAACATCTTAGAACTTAATTTTGACTACTAACACATCAAAAACACTTTTTATAACAAAATAAACATTCAAATATAAGGAAAACATAAATTATATGTCATCGTGTTTGCTTTGGTATTCCAATCCTCTTCTATCTCTACTTATTATAGTCAGACATGTATCATAACTCTTTATTAAAAAATTCGGAGATATAATTACCGTAAATTTAGTTGACATTATAAAAATAAAAAATCAATTCTACACCTTCTAAAACTCTATATAGTCAATGTATCAACATATTGGAACTTGATTTTGGTTATTAGCATCTCAAAAATACTTTAAATAACAATATAAATACTCAACATAAAAAAAGTCATTTATTAAAAAAAATTGTACGTCACAAATTAAAAAGCTTTATTTTCTTTATACATAAGCAACGTGTTTAAAGAATATGATTTCATTGCTGTAAATAATTTAAAAATACAAATATGAGATTTTACTTCATCAGTTAATTCTAATTTTATCACATTGAACTTTAAAATACATAAGCTTTTTAAGTGTTCTTTTTTTATTTATCCTTCTTACTTATACGACACGTCATCCTATTTGTATTGGTCATTTTCTTTTTTCACCCCAACTTATTAACTATGTACTATAATTTATTGTTAAAAAACTGTGGATATGATTAGCCTAATTTATGTAAATGTTTTAAAACTAGGAAACTAACTCTAAAGTTTTTAAAATACTATCTAATGAAATTACTTACATATTAGGCCTTAATTTTGATTTTTAATACCTTAAGTGCACTTTAAAATGATAAAATAGAATCTCACAAATATGTAGTACGAAGACCATATATCAAATATAAAGATTAGTATTTAACATCTTTTCATATAAGCAATATAAGAAACCAATATGACTTTATTTTTAGATATCTTATTTCACAAATTAATTTTAATATAATAACTCAAAGTCTTAAGTAAAAATCATATCCTCTTTTGCAGTTAATTCTAATTATATCACATTATTGAACTTTAAAATACATAAGCTTTGTAACACCCCGATATTTTTTGGATTTAAATAGAAAACTTTACGCGACGATATTGTTTACTTAGTATTGATATTTTTTAGCGACCTTTAGTGATGAATAAGAAAGCGGGATAGCGTATCAAACCCTTTAAAATTTTCTAGCACATAAACTGTAACAAATAATTTATTTTGGACATGTGGGTTAAATTTAAAAGGACTAACGAAGAGGACGAATTGGAGCATAATTATTTGACGATGATAATGCAAAACCAAATCTGTTGTTAGAATTTAAGAGGGGCAAGTAATTGGAGCATTGACCAACAACTTTACGGGATACTTCAACTTCACCATTTAGAAGTCCAAATAATTTTGGAACGATGTTAATGTATTTTGCAAAGATGAAATGCTGTCCCTTGAGGCCTAAGCTTATAAAGGTATATCCAAAGGTCTTTTATAAGGATTTAGGTAGTTTATGTCAGCAGAAAATCGTTATTGTAGGAGCAAGTGGTGAAACTGATGGAAATTGATGGTAGCAGCTACGGGCATTTGTCTGAGAGGCATTTGCTGATAAACTTCTTGAGTGTTATAAGATACCCATATGTTTCTAAACTTCGCAGGAACTTCTTTCATTTTGTTAAGTAATGTCTTAGTTCCCAACGATTTTGTCTGTGATGCGGAAACGTATGTTATCCAGTAAAGTGTCAGTCCAAACGTCTCCAATGCAGTCAATTTCTGTAACGATGAATACAAATAAGGCTTCAGGATGTTCTGTGTCTAGCTTGACATGTCAGGCTTCACCGCTCACTAAGTTGAGTAGTTTATCTGATCCTGCCTCCTGGTCTTGGATCTAAAATGTTGTTACTCTAAGCTTCAATCTTTTCCCCCATTTTTAGCCACTGGCGCATTGAGGACCTGCATTTAACTTTTAGTTGCTATTGCTTCCTGGTCTTGGACTGCAAAAGTTATTACTCTATGCTTCATTCTGTTCTATTGTTTTTAGCCACTGTCACACCAAGGATCTGCATAAGATGTTGTCATTATTGGAGTGCATATATGTGCTTGTACACCTATCAATTGCGTCTCAGGTAGCAATGGAGTGCTTGAAAAGAATAGACATCAAAATCGGTATGGTATTGTTTTTAGTCATTCTCTTTAGGTTTTCATATAAAGGCTTGCAAAAGGGAGCAGCCGTTCCCCATTTGTATCATCTCCAAACCACGAGTTGAGAGAGAGAGAGAGGGATAGAGAGACAAAGAAGGCTAGGAGAAGAGAATTTCCAGCAAGTTGCGTGGAGTTTTCGGTAAGTCTTTTAATCTGTACGTTAAGTTTGTTCAATGGTTTAGGGACATGGGTAGGGGTACCGTATATGTGTGTATAGATATTGGTTGTGCGTAGCAGCGGATATACATATGCAAGCATATGCGACTAAGTGGGTTTTGGGTGAATCGGTCCAGCGCTTTGCGAATTTTCGGTAAACGGCTGTTAGAAAAGGGTACCAGCCAAGTGTTTAGTGTGCATGTTTAGTGAACCCGTGAGGTGTTCTATGTTTAGTGTCTATATATGTATGTGTGTGAGTGTCTAAGAAGTAGTGAGGAAACCTACTGTAAGGTAGTTCATGTGTGTGTATCTAATGCTGGCTATTGGGTTTATGGCTGTGAGAATAAGGGGCTGTCTTGCAGCTTGTGGGTTTGTGGCCATGGCAGCCATGGCTGCGGATAGGAAGAGAAAAGCTTTGGGCACGTGGGAATGCCATGTAATAGAGAAAATGGACTGCCGTAGTTGCAATTCACAGTGTAATGTGTTGTTGATGGAATGGGTTCAAGGCTGCCATAACCGTGTTTGGTGTGAGTTCAGTGGTGTTTGTGGGTACAAGATGAGTGTAGTGTGTGTCTGTGGTGAGATATATGTATTTATGTATATATTTGGATGTATATGTGAGTGGGTTTGATGGAAATAAAGGGGAAAGAAACCCCACTGCCGTAGGGCAGTGGGTGTAAGGTGTGTGTGTTTTGTTGTGTGAAATTGGTGTATATGTAACAGGTGTGTGTGTGTAAATCTGTGTGTTTGTGAGGAAATGAAGCTGTCAAGGCAGCTAGTGTGTGTTGCATGCGCGAGTCTGTGTAAGTGTACATGTGTTTGTTCATATATGTGTGTATAATAGGTATACAAGTGTGAATTGGTGTGTGAGTTGTGCTGTGTGAATGCAATTTGTGGTATTAATTTTACGCTACACCCCGTACTTAGGGGTCAGTTGCACCCAGCACCCCGCACCCAGCACCCCGTAATTCTAATTTTGGCACCCAGCACCAAAATCTTTAAAATCATGGTATTCAGCACGGTCAAACAGACCTTTGACCATACGTCTGTTAATTTTTAAGGGGCAAAATTGTCTTTTTATCTGTTATATCCACCTTTCGTCCACATTAGCTCCAAATGGCCCCAATAATTAACATCAGACCCTCCACGTCATTTCCTCACCTTTTTTCTCTCCCAACTATTCATCTTCCCTACCAATATCGAAACGCGCCGCCACCTCCTCCAACCGAAACCAATGCCTGAAGAGCCATCGCCTCTGACTGAAGCCACTGCCCGATGTGCCACTATCCCTGCCACCACACTCTCCATCATCATGACCCACCACTGTCGGCCACCCACGAACAGCCATAACTACCCATAACCACCAATCCTGAAACCCACGGCAGCCCCTCCAATTGAATTGCGGCCACCAACGCCTATCATTGATGACCGCCACCTCTGCCACAAATCCCTCACCCACGACCACCCACAACCACCAATCCCTCCCTCACCCATGGCCACCACGTCAAACCGAATGATGACCACCAATAACGGGCGTTCGACCAATGGTGACCATTCAATGAGCCATTATCGCCTCCAATCGAACGACCATCAGACACTCCCCCTGCCTACCACCATAATCACAACATACCCAATCACCCATCACGCGATCTCCTCATCGATCTTTGGCGAGCCCAATCAGCCACTGCACAACATCATCATCACATAATGAGTGGTCCAAATCAAGGGTGAGAGTGACAGGTCAGGCTAGGTGAAGAGGGCGTGGGGCCACGCTGGACATCAAAGATCGCGACGACGCTAGAGGCGGGTTGTTGGTGCACGGTGGTTGGGGGCAATGAGAGAAACAGAGAAGAGAGAGAGAGAGAGAAGATAGAGAGAGAGGAAACATAGAGAAAATGGGGAAGAGAGAAATGACGTTGGGCTTGGGGGGTTGGAGCTGACTAGGATTTCATGGATGAAAAGACCATTTTGCCCTTAAAAAGTTAACAGACGTCTGGTCAAAGGCCATTTTGACCGTCAATTGGTGCTAGATACCAAGTTTTTAAAATTTTTGGTGCTGGGTGCCAATTTTAGAGCTACGAGGTGCTGGGTGCAACTAACCCTTAAGTATAGGGTGTAGCGTAAAATTAATCCTAATTTGTGTGCATGTAAGTCAGCCAAGGGGGTAGACTGGGTGAATGCATGTGTTGTGTGTGCGTGGGTGAGTGGTGAGGTGCGTGGGTGAGTAAATTTTGCAAGAAAGGGAGCTACTAGGCGGTAGCTATAATGGGTGTGGTGTTTATTGTATCTATATGGTGTATTTGTGTAGGATTGAGTGGTTTAACAAGAAGAAGGGAGTTAGTGGATCTATTGGAGAAGAATACGCGACAGTAGCTGAAATAGTGCAATGTGTATCAATGTTTGAGTGTTGGAGTCCTGGAGGTAAATGGTTGAATGTGAGTAATTGTGGGATATGGGATAGTATTTTGATTCTATTAGAGTGAATGAAGGGATGAAAGTGTATGTGTATATGTGTATGTGTAGTTTCTATAGAGAGGAGTGAACAGCCGTGGTGTAAGAGTGTGTGTTCTGAGTATGGCGGGAAGGAAAGAAGAAAAAGGGATGTATGAATCGAGTAACAGGTTGACGTTAAATTCGACACGTGCATATGTTAGTGTACGCATATCATTAGCACAAGAAATTTTAGACTATAGTACCTAACATTATAATAGAATTTCTGGTAAAGTTTTACAAATTTCTGAAATCATATGTATTTTTAATATTTTCTATAAACTTAAAATTGTAAAATTCTTTTGGGGACCTTAAACCCGGAAAATGTTCTGGAAAAAATTAGATTAATGTTTTTATGGTATAAATAAGACTCAATTTTAATTTAATAATTTTTGGAGTTGTTTTGCTATGGTTTCCATATTGCATTGATTTTAGCAAAACGAAACATTTAAAAATATGTCTTTTAAGTTTTGATTTCAATTTATATAATTTTTAATCATATTTTAAGGTTGTTACAAAAAAAACATTATGGGACTTATTTTGCAACTGGAAGTAATTATGGCAATTATTGGGTTTTAGGGAATTTAAAGAAAATATTTTTAAATTCAAAAATATTCAAAATTCAGAAAATTTATATTTTGACTTTTATTAATGTTTTAAGTCATAAAATGTTTATTGAAATTTATTATAAATTGCAGGATATTGTTACGTATTAAAGAGCGTACCGGGTTATCACTTAAGTTAGCCGCGTGCAAGGCGCGCTTTGGGTTGAGCGATTTCGGAGTTAGAAGTGAGTATCATTTGGGTAGTGGATATTAGGTTATAGTATATTAGACATACATTATGTTCTAACAAATAAATTATCAATCTAGGTTCATTCAGAGATTATTGATCGAGGTTTGGTAGTGCTGCTTAGCTTGGACCGAGGTAAGGGATTTTATCTAAAACCCAATTTCCTCTATTTGTCCTCGGATATTTTTTGAATTGTTATTTTGATTAAGTTGCATTGTTTGCCTTAAAAACCTTTCATTGAACCTTAAAATCATTTATTGAAACTCTTATCGGTGCTCAACATTTATTGTCCATGGAACATTGAATAACATGTTGCATTTATCGATTTGTTGCATTCTGCATATTGACATGAGAGTTTGCATTGGTGTGTTTGGCGGGAGTTGGTATATGTTGGAGGATATTGATGTGGGCTTGTACCTTAACGGACTAGCCAGTGTATTGGTGTGGGCTAGTACCTTGACAAACTAGCCGGTGTATTGGTGTGGGCTAGTGCCTTGGTGGACTAGCCGGTGGAAAGTGTTGGTAAGCATCGCCTTTGTGGCTTCTCTAAGTGATTACCCTGCACTGCATGTGTGGCTTTGCAATTACTCATGTTCAATAGCGTTTGTGTTTGTTTGCACCGTATCCGAAAGTCATATTGATATCTGATCGAATTAGTTGTGAAAAATCTTGGATTCATCATCAGATTGTTTCTTTGAACAAAACCATCATTGTTTTGCATTCGTAAATTATTTCATAATTTCTTTGTTTGAGTGACCTTACTGAGCTCTCAAAAGTTCACTCCCCTTTGACTTCCTTTCTGCAGGTAATATCCAACAATAGATCGCATTGGGTGTGGAATAGATTCGAGCGAGGGAAAGAGAAATTTAGTTTTGTTTTGGTCATTAGAACCCCTGCGTAGGTTATTATTGTTATTTAAAATTGTTGACTTAGACATTGATGTTTCAACTATGACAGTATGCTAAGAGCATTATTTTATCCAATAGTTTAGTTGCTCTGACTGGTTGATGATTCTAAACTGGTTGAGTTTGAGAGTTCTATTGTCTTAGCGTAAACGATTGATTGAGTGATAATGTTTCGAAAATTCAGGGATGTTACTCACACTCACACTCACACTCACATAGCCGCACACTTACCTATATATCATATACATACACCATTTTGCATGCCCACTGCCTCATGGCAGTGGATCTGTCTTCTTTTTCCTTCTTTCATTTTAATTCCTTGTTCCTTACACAGGCACGCACACACACACACACATTAACACACAGACGCACACACCCATTAACACGCAAACACCCACTACACTACACACTTGTATTTATACACACACCACACATACACACAACCAAAGGACACTTCACACCCACTACACTCAATTTCCCATTCCTCTACACTCCCTCAATAGCTACAAAATCCAACACAATCGCATATACACATCACATAGTTTGCACTCACATGCTCTTCACATTCACTCATAGCCCCTCCCTTCTCTTCTTGCCCCTTACTCCCTCACTACTCATAAACCCCCATAACAACTACTAGATCACCTAGCAGATACCACACAATCACCATCAACAGGCACACATGCACCACCCAACAATCACAGCCACAATCATCACACAGGCACCACCCAACAGTCTCGCATCACCTTCAATTGGAAGTTACCTAGTGAGAGCGTAGTGCTTCGATATTATAAGTATGTGAAATTTCAAGGACAAAATGTTTATAAGTGGGGGATAATGTAACACCCCGGTACTTTTTAGGATTTAATTAGAAACTTTAGCAACGAATTTTCTTTCGGTTAGCGTTGATATTTTATTTAGTGATTTTTAGCAACAAATGGTAAAGCTGGATAGTGTAACAGTCGTTAAAAATTTTCCTAACATGTATTTATCATAAATAATTTTATTTTGGACCGTTTAAAATTAATAAGGTTCGGGTAAATTTTTTTGAGCGACTAATGAAGCTCAATGGGGTTTTCGGTAAATTGCCTGATTAGGGTTTTATATTTATATTCATAAACTTTTTATGAGAGAGCAGCCGTCCAAAGGCTCTCTTCCATTTATCTGATGTTCGACCAAGAGGGCGAGGAAGTGAAGCAGATTTTAGCGATCGTCTGGTTTTCTCCGATAAGTTTCTCAGGTCCTTTTCTCTTGTTTAGTTAACGGTTTATAAAATAAAAAGGGGGGGCTTTGGAATTGCTGTGTTTGTGAGATTCTGTGGAGGCTGGGGCTGCCGTGTAAGAGAGAGGGTGAGCTATGAGAGTTACAGTGTATGAGTGCGTAATGTGTGATGGTGTGAGTGCGGGTAAGGGATCGGAGAGGCAATACTGCCTCAAGGCAATATTTATGTGTTGTGGCGAGTGTTGCATGTGCTACGGGGGTTATATGTGTGATTATGTGTATATATATGTTTATATATATTTGTGATTTGGGGCATAGTGGTGCATGTGAACTTGTGTGAGTAATGTGTGGGTATGAGGTTGTTGGACGTAATAAGAGGAGAAGTAGGGAAGATGCTGTGAGACGTTGGGTGTAGAGAGGGAGAGTACATGTTGTGTTTATTGATATGTGGGTTTATGGGAGAGAAGGA
Source organism: Escallonia herrerae (assembly GCA_033070095.1). Lineage (NCBI taxonomy): Eukaryota > Viridiplantae > Streptophyta > Magnoliopsida > Escalloniales > Escalloniaceae > Escallonia > Escallonia herrerae. Next base: position 65,239 of record JAVXUP010001287.1, read on the forward strand.
GAGGGATCATGGCTGCCGTTAACCGATGTTTGCGGCGCCACCAAGGAACAACCACGACGAGGCTGTGGGTATGAAGAGAGAGAGGGAGCAGCCATGGAGTTTGTGGGTAGAGACGGCCTGCTGCCGTGAGGGTGACTATAGGTGAAGAGGGGCTGAAATGGTTACAAATAAAGGTGATACGGGACTGTTGGGTGGTGCGTGTGATGATTGTGTTGTGGTTGTTGTAAATTTGGGTGTGACTGTGACCGCTGGGTGGTGCATGTTTGCCTGCTAATGGTGATTGTGTGGTCTCTGCTAGGTGATCCAGTAGTTGTTATGGGGGTTTATGAGTAGTGAGGGAGTAAGGGGCAAGAAGATAAGGGAGGGGCTATGAGTGACTGTGAAGAGCATGTGAGTGCAAACTATGTGATGCGTATATGCGATTGTGTTGGGTTTTGCAGCTAGTGAGGGAGTGTAGAGGAATTGGAAACTGAGTGTTAGTCGGTGTGAAGTGTGCTTTGTTTTGGTTGTGTGTATGTGTGGTGTGTGTATAAATACAAGTGTGTAGTGTAGTGGATGTTTGTGTGTTAATGGGTGTGTGTGTCTGTGTAAGGAACAAGGAATTAAAATGAAAGAAGGAAAGGAGACAGACCCATTGCTGTGAGGCAGTGGGCATGCAAAATGGTGTATGTATATGATATATAGGTAAGTGTGGGGCTATGTGAGTGAGTGAAAATGTGCAGGTAATAGTGTATTTAATGGTTGGATGAGGGTGCATGTCAGAAAGGGTGGGTCTGCTGTGTGAGGCGTGGGCCTGTTGTGTGTCAGAGAGTCATGGAAGTGGGTGCATAAGAGGAGATGAAGAAGAAGAGAACGAAGCGTGTAATTTTGGTTAGCGTTAAGCTCGGTATGTGAATATGTTAGCGTACAGTTATCATTAGCATGTAAACATTTACAGTATAATACGTTAGATTATATTAGAATTCTTGACAAAATTTTATAATTTTCTGAGATCATATGAAATTTTAAAATTTTCTGTAATTTCAGATTTGGAAATTTCTTTAGGGACCTTTCAACCCTGAAAATGTTCGGGGGAAAATTAGAGTAGTGTTTATATAGTATAATAAAGACTCAGTATAAATTTGATGATTTTTGGAGTCGATTTCTTATCATTTTTAGTATCGCATTGAATTTAGAAAAATGAAAAATAAAGAAATAGTTTTAGTGTCTTTTAATTTCTAATTTCAATTTCTGTAATTTTTATATATTTTTTAAATTTCTTATATAAATTATGGGACTAATTGTTTAATTGGAAGTAATTTTGACAATTTATGGGTTTTTATTGCATTTAAGGAAATTTTTATTATTCGAAAATATTCAAAAAATCAGAAAATTCATGTTTTGACTTTTTATAATGTTTTAAGCTATAAAAGTGTTTTATTTTAATTTATTTTGAATTTTGGAATATCAACACGTGTTAAGGATCGTACAGGGTTCTCTGTTAGGTTAGCTGCGTGCGAGGCGCGTTTTGAGTTGAGCGATTTCGGGGTTAGAAGTGAGCACGTGGGGGTATATGATATTAGGGTTATAGTATTGTTGCATATATTATGTTCTGACAAATGGTTTGCTAATCTAGGTTATTCAGAAAATATTGATCGAGGATTGGTAGCATCGCTTAGCTTGAACTGAGGTAAGGAATTATATCCGACTCCTATTTCATTATTCTGTTTTCAAATACTTATAACGACAGTTTTACAAACTAATTGAATGTTGATTTTTATTGATTGATATAAAAATGCTTTTAAATTGCCCATGATACCCTAAATTGAGCCTTGTAGCGATCGTTTGGAATTTTGTTTCATCCCATCTTGGAATCCATTGTTCATTTGATTAAATTATTTTGTAATTTCTTTGTTTGAGTGCCCTTACTGAGCTCTTAAAAGCTCACTCCCCTTTGAGTTCCTTTCCGCATGTAATATCCAACAATAGATAGCATTAGGTGTGGAATAGATTCGAGCGAGGGAAAGAGAAATTTAGTTTTGTTTTGGTCATTAGAACCCTTGCGTGGGTTATTATAGTTATTTAGAATTGTTGACTTAGACATTGATGTTTCAACTATGACAGTATGCTAAGAGCATTATTTTATCCAATGGTTTAGTTGCTCTGACTGGTTGATGATTCTAAATTAGTTGAGTTTGAGAGTTCTATTGTCTTAGCGTAAATGATTGATTGAGTGATAACGTTCAGAAAATTCCGGGATGTTACAGTTAGTATCAGAGCCAAGTTATATGATTCTGTAGACTTTAAAAGCGAGTGAGGGAAAGCTTAAGTGTTGACGAGAGGGTTAGCGAAAACTTTTATACCTTAGTTGAACCATAGTAGTGGCTAGGTATCGGAGTATGCATTGAAAGTGCATCAGGTATATTGTTTGATTTCAGGCATTGATGTGTTAGTGCTTATTGGAATTGACTAAATATTTTGAGGTTGAGAAATGATATCCGGTAGGTTGGATTGTGAAACCCTAGGTTATAATTGAAATCATATAGTATACTGAAATGTTCAAGACTGTTATTGATGTGCGCAACTCATATTTGAAGCTTATGTGTAAGATTCACTGGCACTTTTGTTTGTGAGTTACCTAGTGAAAGCATAGCGTTTCGATATTATAGGCAAAAGAAATTTCGAGGACGGAATTTTTATAAGTGGGGGAGAATGTAACACTCCGATATTTTTCGAATTTAAATAGGAACTTTAGGCCACGGTATTGTTTACTTAGTGTCGATATTTTTTAGCGACCTTTAGTGATGAATAAGGAAGCGGGATAGCGTATCAAACCCATTAAAATTTTCTAGCACATAAACTGTAACAAATAATATTTTTTGTACATGTTTATAATAATAGAAAAATAGTGGGTTAAAGGCCAGCCGTTCCCCATCTGTATCATCTCCAAACCATGAGCTGAGAGAGAGAGAGAGGGATAGAGAGACAAAGAAGGCTAGGAGAAGAGAATTTCCAACAAGTGGCGTGGAGTTTTCGGTAAGTCTTTTAATCTTTACGTTAAGTTTGTTCAATGGTTTAGGGACATAGGTAGGGGTACCGTATATGTGTGTGTATAGATATTGGGTGTGCGTAGCAGCGGATATAGATATGCAAGCATAGGCGACTAAGTGGGTTTTGGGAGAATCGGTCTAGCGCTTCGCGAATTTTCGGTGAACGGCTGTTAGAAATGGGTACCAGCCAAGTGTTTAGTGTGCGTGTTTAGTGACGCCGTGAGGTGTTCTATGTTTAGTGTCTATATATGTATTTGTGTGAGTGTCGAAGAAGTAGTGAGGGAACCTGCTGTAAGGTAGTTCATGTGTGTGTATCTAATGCTGGCTATTGGGCTTATGGCTGTGAGAATAAGGGGCTGTTTTGCAGCTTGTGGGTTTGTGGCCATGGCGGCCATGGCAGCCATGGCAGCGGATAGGAAGAGAACAGCATTGGGCACGTGGGAATGCCATATAAGAGAGAAAATGGGCTGCCGTAGTTACAATTCACAGTGTAATGTGTTGTTGATGGAATGGGTTCAAGGCTGCCATTAAGCTTACTTGGGTTTGACAAGAAGTTGCAATGCTTGAACCATTAGGTGTTAGATGCTCATGAGGCTCGAGAACAAGCCAAGGCGTGATATACCTGCATGTGTGCTCTTTGCTTAATCTGTCAACACTATAAAAGCTATCTCTCTCAAGTTATTTATCGCTAAATCTAAAATTTTCTCGGTATTTTTTACTATCATGTACAACTCAGTGGTGTTAAACAACCTTGCAAGTTTTTTCTGGAGAAGTCATAGTTCATATTATAAAAAACTCATGTGAGTTACTTTGAAGTTTTAGCTTCAGCTCATAAGCTTTTGCCTTTCGTTGTACAATAAAATTGTCTTAGTTGTAGCATAAAATTAATGGGTAACACAATTTTGATAAATTTTGTTCTTAGTTTGACTAACCACTTTTTACCCAAACCTTACAAAAATGCTATTTTCTCTAAATATGGAATTCTTTACTATAGACATTTTAAACTATCTATCAAATGTCATTCTTTAGTGGATAAAATTTTGTGCTTTAACCACAATTTTGTTTAGCTGTTGACTCTTAAGTCTTTATGGGGTTGACGAGAAATTGAAATTCATCATCTACCATTGGAGTAAAATGGTTATTAGGCTCGAGAGCAAGTCGGAGATTGAGAAATCTGTTTGCGAAGACACTGTTTTTCGTACCTAAACACACGTCAAGAGATTTTCGATAGGTAAGTGTAAAATTTTATATTATTGTTTCTTTATGAATAACAATGGATGGGTGTTGCAAAGCCTCACAAGTATTCTTTTATCCAAAATCATCGTGCACATGACAAAAAGCCTATTTAAGTTACTTTGACGTGTTCAATTAATGTGATACACTTAGATTACCTTTCATTTCATGATAAGATCTCTTGATTGTAGAAACTATTTAATGATAATTCAAAAAAAAATTGATCAATATTTTTTCATGACCAACCATTTTTTACCCCCAATAAGAGACTGTACATTTGCATTTTTATACGCCTAACTAGCATATTTGAGACCACAATATTTTTCCATACACTTAAATATTTCCTAGAAAATTCTATACTCGTGTTGTCAATTGCTTAGTTTATAGTTTATTTTTTCCATTTGTCACGAGAAGACACAGAAATGGAAGATTAGTTCTTCAGTTTAATATCAAACACTTGCAACATTTGGTCCTTGAAACTCAAAAGAATAAATAACATAAATGTACTCGGTTCATGTTGAATCAATTTTGGTAAGTGACTGTGTCAGTAGCTTTACTAATTCATTCATTGGTATATATGTATTGCATAAACTTATACTCTAATTTTTTGGCGAAATATGAAAGACAGCTTTGACTTCCAAGGAAATTTAAAGTTCAGCAACATTTGCTCTTTTAAGGTTGCTATTGGTAACTTCTGAGTGGGAATCTTATAATCAATTTTAAGTTTAACCGCTACACTTGATTTGGGACCAACTCTTGGATTACAATCTCTTTTCCAGGTTTCGTTCGCCGTACATGCATATATAGCTTCAAGAAACAAGAAATATATACGGTGTCTGTTGACATTTATGAACTTTCCTAGAGGGCAGTTGGCCTTGATATGTAATACAAAAAAGGTTGAGTACAACAAAAATTTGCAAAATCAACTTTTTTGTCACTATAAGACTCAATGCAGTAGGCATTTTAATTACTATGATATGAAAATACAAACATTCTTCACTGGGTTATGTTATGAATGCATATGTGTCAAGGTTATGGTAGTTTTTTTGTCCTTCATAGTGGTTTTTGACGATAAATTGATATCGCTTAATTTGAGCTAAAATGTTCACTTTTTTTAATAGATTATCATCAACGCTATTCTTAATTAATGTCTTGAGCAGTAGGCTATTCTCTTTCTTTCTTCTCTTGAAATTAGAGTCCATTACATCATATTAAAGTATTTAGTTGATTGGAAAATCAAAATTACATCCCATCTCGTGCATTGCATGGGTCTATTAGCTAGAGTTTAGAAAAAAAACCTTTCTCAGTTTCTCTCTCTTTAGAAAAAAACCCATTCTCTTGTCCCTCTCTCTCTCCTCTCACAGGTTCATCCGCCTTCGCCTCCTCAACCCCACATCCATCATCATCGCTAGCACCTTTAGAGAGAGAGTGACAAGGTTCGCCACAGCAGCCTCAGCACCGCCCTCGGCGTTGGCTCCGCCGCCGTAGCCTCAACATACTGGGCACCGCTGCCATCGCCTCCCCAAACACTTACCAAACTGTCAATATCACAAAAAAGCACCAGAGCATGTCATGCGTACCGAGCTTGTTACGCGCCGGTTTTGAAATTTGTCGTAAGAACTCGAATATTTTGGCGAAGTAACTTCTTCCCTCAAACTCATCTGGGTTCCACAGTCTCAATTTTTCTCTTCAACTCCATGGCGTTTTGACGGATAAAGTAACTCATCTGGCGGCTGAATCTAAGTTGGATGTGCATAAATCAGGTTCCTATACTTGAAGATGAATTTGTTTTGTGAGGACGATTTTTTGACAGTGAAAGGATAGACTTAGCGGTAGGATGTGGGTTTCATGGTAAGGTGATGGTTAGTACCTTGCCGGTGGCGGTGGTAAGGGTATTTTTGTCAAAACAAGGGATTAATTGGGCATAAAACTGGACAATTCACCTTGCATCCAACTTGTAAGCTCACTAAATTTTCTAGTTCCGCTACATTATGTAGCGGATAGAGGTAGTACTTTTTTTTGACATAAATCTATCCGCTACATTATGTAGCGGACAGAGACAGACTCTTTTTCTCTCCTGACATGTCTGCCTCTCATGTCCCCTCCTTTCTTCTTCTTCATCTCTCTCTCTGTCTCTCTCCTCTCCATCCTCCTTGCAGCAATGACAACAGCCCACAACACGGCCGAGCTCGACTCTGGCGTCGCCGCAGCAGAGGCGTTAGCCTCCTCCCCGAGCTCCGACCACCACAATCAACAAACCCACGATTTCAGCCTTGGCATTACCCAGATGTTTCAGCCTTTCAGCGCGGCCTATCTCAAACTCCCATTACCCAGATGTTTTTGCATTCAATTGGTTGATTTCAGCCTTGGCATTCAATGGGCACTACAGAGATGGTCGGCAAGGTTCTCCAACGGTCCCTTTCCGGTCACGATGGCCTGAACGAAGAACCCGAACATTGAGAACATGGCAAGTCTACCATTCTTGAGCTCCTTCACTTTCAGCTCAGCAAAAGCCTCGGGATCATCAGCAAGGCCCAATGGGTCAAAAATTTTGCCTGGGTAAAGTGGGTCAACGACCTCTCCGAGTGGTCCGCCGGCAACGCGGTAGCCATCAACGGCTCCCATCAGAATAACTTGAGTGGCCCAGATCGCCAAGATGCTCTGGGCGTGGACCAAGCTTGGGTTGCCAGGTAGTCGAGTCCACCTTCTCTGAAAATCTGAGCTCCGGCCTTGAACCACACTGCCTCGCCGAACTTGAGTCCGTTGCGGGCTAACAGTTCGGGGAAGACGCATCCAAGGGCTCCAAGTCTTTTTGGAGATCATCAAGCATCAACGCCTTCTTCGTCCATTTTACTGATTCAGACTCGCTGGAGAGAGAGAGAGAGAGTCAGAGCATTAATGAAGTGAGAGAGAGAGAGAGAGAGAGAGAGTCAGACCATTAATGAAGGGAGAGAGAGAGAGAGAAAAAGATATGAAAAAAAAGTCAGAACATTAATGACAGAAAGAGAAAAAAGTCTGAAAACTTGTCCGCTACATTATATAACGGACGGACTCGGAGGGTATTATTGTAAAAAAAATGCAAAAAATTGTCCGCTACATAATGTAGCGGACGTACTTAAAAAAACGCAAAAAAAAAGATCTGGGCCGTCCTTCTTTTGGGATGGACGGCCAGATCGCGCTAGCAACTTCTCCTATTTTGCTAGCGCTATAATGGATCAGCTCCCATATATATAATATATATATATATATATATATATATAAAGTGTTTCACATTAGTTATAAGGAAATCGAAAGCATACTTACAGACACCAGTTATCAAAATTAGAATTTGGAGAAGAATCCTTACCCGAGAGCTGATCTGTTGACCGCGCGGGCAACTTAGCGCCTATCCTTTAAGGATGGATGACCCAGATCTTTTTTTTTAAAAAAAAACTAGCAGTCCAATACATAGTATAGCGGACAGGGATTTTGTCCAAAATGCCCTTGCCTCCCTATCCGCTACACAGTGTAGCGGACGACTTGTTGTCACATCTTGTCCCCATCTCCCTCCGCTACACAGTGTGTCGGACAGAGTGGCAGTTTGTGCTTTTCTAATATATACAGCGTCCGCTACATAATATAGAGGAGGAGGTATATATATATACACACACACAGACACACACCAAACCCCTAATTTCAAAAGTCTTCTCCATTCTTTCTTCTTCCTTATCTTTTCAACGGTGTTGGTAAGTAGATCTGTGCATAATCTTCTCAAAAAGTTCTTAAATCGTCCAATTAATTACGTAAATTCACAAACCAATGCTTTATTTGTGTATAATCTAGAGTTTGTGAATATTGCGCATGATTATACTTATGTATTATGTATGTATAGATGTGTATGTGTGTGTGTGTATATATATATATATCATGTTCTTTGCACGTTATATGTTGATTTGAAATAAAAATATTATAAATTTTGGTTAAAAAATAATTAAAATAATCAGTAAGACTATTATAATTAAACGATAATAACAACTCAGTTGTAAACTGCTAATCAAATACTCAAAATATGAAAAGTTCATTACCCAAAACATGGTCTTATTTTCAAACCCGAATTTTGCACACCAATTATTATCAATATTTTTTACTATTTATCGTACTTATTTATTTCGTCACATCAACTTGCGGCTAAACAGAAATCTGACTGTTCCATATTATATCTTGTTATCCAAAGTACACTGACATTACAATTAGTCTCAAACATCTCTCACAAAAATTTAACTTTCACGAAACACTACAAGTTTGACTGTACAGTGATAAAAGTAAAGAAAGTTTTTAGATATACTTAATATCAAGTGTTTATATTAGAGTTGTCTATTGTCATGTATTACGTTTTGATGGCATGTATATATATATATATATATATATATATATATATATATATATATATATATATATGTCTAGAAAGTGAAATTGAGAAGAAGTTTGAATTGTAATTAAGCTGTATTACGAAAGTTCAATAATCAACCCGAAAAGGATTGGTCGAAAATAAAGTGCCTAACATGAAAGAGTTATTATTAATAAATGTATAACAATGTTTGTACGATGAAATGGGTTAGGAGCTTAAATGTCGCATATTTAAAATCAAAAATCAATCAAGCTCAAGATACTTATTAGGACACATAAATAAATTGAACTGCTTAAGTAACAAATTTAGTAGCCCTAACTTTCAGTGATCTTTCCAAAGTTTTTCTATCATTCACTTTTAGAGTTTTGGCACTTTTTCCAGCAAGCATCACTAATAAAGTTCAAAATATCATCACTTATGATTTTCAGTATCATTCATTACCTATAATGTTTCTTTCTAGCCAGTTTTGGTCATTTCTTGTAGCGATGATTATTGGGGGTCAAATATCCCCTGCAGTTTATGAGAAACTCATAAAATAAGACTTATATCTTAAATAAACGTGTGTCAAATATGATCAAATAATTTGGGACGAAGGGAGTATATCTCTTATTTTAAGATTAAAGTACAAAGCAAGTATTTTTCAACTTTTTCTATCTTTAAGTTCCAACGTTCGAGTACAATTTGTCTAAAACGATGAATATTCTTAATTGTACTTTCTATTTCCTACTTTTCCATTAAAAAATATATAGTGCAGTCTAAGTTTGTCTTGATAGTATACTGTAAAGCTCTCTTTTATATTTATATAGCATGACCTTGTTTATCGTAGTAGTAAAATAAGGCTATTGATTTAGTTGTAGATGCAATTTAGCATATTTGCCTTAAGATTTTTATTTTTAACACTTACTTTACCTGCTCATCTAAAATGTATATATACTGTAACATCCCGAAATTTTTTGGAATGTTATACACTAGTTCGATCAATTCGCTAAAATAATATTACCTCAACTGTATCATCCCGGAATTTTCCGAAATGTTAATACTCAATCAATAGATAACACTAAGACAATAATGTCCTTAACCTCAATAAATAATGCAACAAGCTGTCAGAGCAACTATCCGTCAATCAAACTATACTCTCAATCAACTGTTATAATTGAAATACCAAGTCTAAGAAAATTTAAACAATAATATTTACCCACGCAGGGGTTCTAACGATCAATACTAAACTTAAATTTAAATTCCTTAGCTAGCTCAGCTCTAATCTGTGCAGGCAACCACAACCTAAAGCTAGCTATTACCTGCAGAAAGGAAGTCAAAGGAGAGTGAGCTTTCAAGAGCCCAGTAAGGTCGATCAAAGATTTAAAAACAGTTTAAAAACGATTCGGACGATTTCATATTTAAACCAAATAACAACTTTTTATGAAAGAAACATATCAATTCAAGTGATTTTCTATATACAATCAATGACAATTTTAAAAGGGTTTTCAAAGAAACTCATAGCATTTCAATGTAAACATAGGGAGGAGTATCAACTCATTTCCCTTAAATAAATAACCACTTTTAAAACACTTAAAGTGCAATAAACATAAATAGGAAACGTTGAACATGAGCAGTATAGAAGCAAAGCCACCCCGGCAGTGCTCGATCACTTTACATATGCATTTGTACACTGATTAGTCCATCTAGGTACTAGTTAAACCCATCTAACAGACTATCCTTATAACGCCAACAATACAGACCATCCTTATGACTCCCAAGTTACTAACTCATGTAAACGTTGAGAAGGATTAAACTACAATTGAAAATGCTTTTCGATTATCGAATTCAATAAACAGATAAGCATGAAAAGAGATAAGTACAACTCAAAATATGTATTTTATGACAGTCAGATCAATAAACATATGAAAATGAAACATGAATTTTAAACGATTGCTATCAGGCTCAAATTAGGGTTTCATGGACAGTTTCAAAAATATCTTTTATACCAAACATAAAATCGAATCAATTTAGTTTGTAAGACTATTCTATAAGCATTTGAAAAATAGAGTAATGAAATAGGGTTCGCACAGAAAATCCTTACCTCGGTCCAAGCTATACAATGCTACGTAACCTCGATCAAGATTCTCTGAATAAACCTAGATTGGCAATCCATCTGTTAGAATACAATCTATACTAATATACTGTAACCTACTATTCACTACCCAAGCGATGCTCACTTTCAACTCCGAAATTGCTCAACTTAAAGCGCCCCTCGCACGCTGCCAACCTAACTGAGAATCCGGTACGCTCTTTAATGTGTAACAGCATTCTAAATTTATTATAAATTACAAAGAAAACACTTTTATAGTTAAAAAATTATAAGAAGTCAAAATATGAATTTTCTGAATTTTTGAATATTTTTGAATTAAAATAATTTCTTTAAATACAATAAAAACCCATAAAATGCCAAAATTTCTTCTAGCTGAGAATAAAGTCCCATAATTTTTCTAACAGATTTAGAATATGTATAAAATTCATATAAAATTAAGTCAGAAATTAAAAAGCATTAAAACTATTTTTCAAATATTTGTTTTGCTAAAAATAATGCGATATGGAAACCATGGCAATTCAACCCCAAAAATCATCAAACTTTTACTCAATCTTACTTATACCATAAAGACATTACTATAATATTTTCCAGAACATTTTCAGGGTTTAAAGGCTCCAAACTAATTTTCCAAATCTGAAATTAGAGAAAATATTAGAAATACATACTATTTCAGAAAATTATGAAACCTTAGCATAAATTCTAATATAGTCTAACGTATCATATTGTAAAGTATTACACATTAACAATCACTACAAGGCACCCTATGAAAGAATCGTACCTAACGCTAACCCGATACTAATAGTTCACTTATTTTCCTCACAAAATGCACACTCACAGCACCGCAACAATGATGTTATTCTCTTTCGTGCTGCTTATATACACCCAACATATCCACAACTCTAATGCATAGAAGTCTCTCTCAATTCACTCACTCCATAGACACATTGCACACACACACACACACCTCATATTCAGTTACACTTTTTTTTTTCCAAAACCCAATACTGGTTCACTCTTTCCCTTTCCTTTCAACACTCACATATACACAAACTAGTGCATACCCACGCACACACTAACACACACTATATGCACAACACACACATACATGCATCGCCATCTTCTCCCATCCTTCTCATAAACCCATTTCATTATCTCCCACACAAAAATAAATAAACACACACCCGTAACAGCTACTACCTCATGGCAGTAGCTTCTCTTCTTCTTTGCCAAGACACACATATATGGACACACTCACACACTACATCACAGTCTTCCCAAAATTTCTCTTCTTCTTCTTTTTTTTTTTATAGTTTATTTCCCTTCATTCTAATGATACAATTCCACCTTTACTTCTCTTTCATTTCCACTTATCATTTTTCTTTTTGCCCCACACAGTTTGCAATGCAACCCTACACTCTCTGTCCCTTTTTGCTTCGTTATTGAAAACACCAACCAAACTACAAACATAACAGCTACCACAAAACCCACTTTCCATTTAACACAACTAACCTCAATCATCTACAGATCACACTACTAAAACCCACAAAAGAACTATAATCAACCCACTATATTCATACATTATGCACCACCAAATACTCTCACAACACAACACAAACTTTATACACCTGAAAATCACGACAAGCGCACACACTACAATCCTCACACGGCTGCTTAGCAGCCTTTCTTCCTTTCAACTTCACCTACACTCACACATACAACACACCTCACTCACGGTTGCACACATAAGCATACAACTCACACATTACACACACAAAACACATGGGTACACTGCCTTGCGGCAGTACCCTTGACCATGGCTGCGATGCAGCCCCTCACTCACCCCAAACACACAGGTTCAAGCATTAAGTCACACACAAACACTCCCCCATATACTGCCCTGTGGCAGCCCTCGCGGCAACCCTAAATCTTCGCGGCATACACACACAGCACAAGCAAGACACACCCACACAAAACCCACAAACTGGTTCCATGAACACAGCCCACACAGTGCACTGATGACACACATTCACGCACAAATCTGTGCACACAACACACATAGGCATGGTCTCTCTCTCTCTCTCTCTCTCTCTCCCTCCCTCCTCTAGATCGCATACGCAAAGCACTGTCGTGGCTATTTTCTTTCTCTAAAACCCACATCCACGAATACGCAAACCACATATCTCCTTAAACACATATTCACGAATAATGCTCAGCTTGCCCAAACCTATTTTCAACCCCTCAACCACTTTCGTTTCTCTCTCTTTTCATTGTTAATTGACATGCCCACTCGTTCACAAAAAATGCCCAGATCCACTCCAAACACTCACCAAAAGACACTACATTTGTAACAATGTAAAAGGCTTACCGAAGATTTTTGCTTCGCCGAGGAAGTGACACATTCAGCCTCCTTTCTCTACTCCTCACGAGCAGCTTCTCTTCCCCCCTTTTTCTCTTTTTCTCTCTTTTGTTCTCTAGATCCCTCTCTCTGCCACAAATCTGAAGAAGGAACAACTAGGGGAACGGTTGCCCTATAATGTTTATATATATATATATATATATATATATATATATATATATATATATATAACCCTAAAGGACAATTTTCCAAAAATCCCTCCCAAAGTTCCCTTAGATATTTTAAATTTACCCAAAGCTTTCTCTTATTACAAAAATCCCAAAACGATTATTGACGATAATTTTACGTTTTAGGAAAATTCATTAACAGCTGTAACGCTATCCCGATTCCCAAATCGTCTCTAAAAGTTATTAATATAAAATATCGGCGCTAAGTAAAAATATATTCTCCTCTAAAAATTTTAAATACGTCTGAAAAAGTACCAGGGTGTTACATCAACTCACTAAAGTAATAAAAAATATGTCAGAGCAACTAAACCATTAATCATAATCTTAGTAAACTATCATAGGTGAAACATCAATCTAAGTCTTATAAGTTTAAACAATAATATTCACCCACGCAGGGGTTCTAACTATCAATACTAAACTTAAATTCAAATTCTTTGGCTCGCTCGGTTCTAATCCTTATTCGAGCAACTTAAAGCTGGTTGTCACCTGCGGAAAGGAAGTCAAAGGAGAGTGAGCTTTCGAGAGCCCAGTAAGGTCGATCAATGATTGAATAAAAATAAGAAAACGATACGGATGATTTGACATTTAAACCAATAGAAAATTTTAAAAGCGGAGAAACAGAGCGATTCAAACGATTTTTCTATATAAATTCGAACCATAATTTTAAAATGGTTTTCAAAGAAACCCATAGCATTTCAATGTAAACATAGGGAGGAGTATCAACTCATTTCCCTTAAATAAATAACCACTTTTAAAACACTTAAAGTTGAATAAACATAAATAGGAAACGTTGAACATGAGCAGTACTGAAGTAAAGCCACCCCGGCAGTGCTCGATACGCTTACATATGCATATGTACACTGACTAGTCCATCTAGATACTAGTTAAACCCATCCAACAGACCATCCTTATAACGCCAATAATACAGATCATCCTTATGACTCCCAAGTTACTAACTCATATGTCAACATTGAGAAGTAATAAATAGAATTCAAAAATGCTTTACGATGAGCAATCAATAAACATATCAAATGAATAATGAATTCCATGATGAGATGAAACAGAATTCTAAACGATCGCTACAAGGCTCAATTTAGGGTCTCGTGGGCAATTTAAAAACATTATTATATCAATCAATAAAAATCAACATTCAATCTAATTTGTAAAACTGTTGTTATAAGCATTTGAAATCATAATAATGAAGTAGAGTTCGGATAGAATTTCTTACGTCGATCCAAGCTAAGTGATGCTACCAATCCTTGATCAATATTTTTTGAATAACCTAGATTGGTAATCCATTTGTCAAGACATAATCTATGCTACAATACTACAACCCTAATATCATATACCCCCATGTGCTCACTTCAAATCCCGAAATCTCTCAACTCAAAACGCGCCTTGCACGCGGCCAACCTAATCGAGAACCCTGTATGATCCTTAACGCGCGTTGATATTCCAAAATTCAAAATCAATTAAAATTAAACACTTTAATAGCTTAAACCATTATATAAAGTGAAAATTAAACACTTTTATAGCTTAAACCATTATATAAAGTGAAAATATAAATTTTCTGAATTTTTGAATATTTTTTAATTAAAATAATTTCCTTAAATGCAATAAAAACCCATAAATTGTCAAAATTATTTCTAGTTGGAGAATAAGTCCCATAATTTTTATATGGACTTTAAAAAATATATATAAATTATAGAAATTAAAATCAGAATTTAAAAGACAATAAAACTATTTCTTTATTTTTTGCATTGCTAAATTCAATGCGATATTGAAAATGATAACAAATCGACCCCAAAAATCATCAAATTTACACCAAGTCTTTATTATACTATATAAACACTACTCTAATTTTCCCCAGAACATTTTTAGGTATTAAAGGCTCCAAAAAAATTTCACAAATCTAAGTTTCCAGAAAATGTTAAAAATACATACATTTTTAGAAATTACACATTTTTGCCAGAAATTTTAACTTAGCCTAGAGTATCATACTTTGAATTTTCACTGGCTAATGATACTTGCACACTATCGCATGCACGTGACGTACCTAACGCTGATCCGTGTACACTTGTATTCTAACCAAATTTGCCTGTGCCCAGCAACCCATTTCACCGTACCCATTTATACACTTCCACAATACACAACACCCTCTCATCTTCTCTGCTCACTCACATGTTAACCCCCAAAGGAAAGTACACACTTAAACACAGCTGCTTTCATTCACAAAACTCTCACTCCCGCAACCTAATTTCCTCACACACAAATACACCATACAAGCACTCTTCCAGCATACCCATTAGAGCCCAAGCAAAGACACCATGATCACACACACTAACACAAATACACAACTCACACACCTAGCTTTCTCTTGGCAGCCTTGCCACTCACACCTACACCCACAATTGCACACACGACCACATGCACACACAGCTTTCAAGCATGCATATTCACACATCATACATACACACATTCAAGCATACAGGAAGCACACAACACCCACAGCAATATACACATTCGAAACACCTCACATGCAGCAATACACACACTCTTTCATATGGTTGCACAGCAGCCTACATACACATGCATCACACACTCACGCACAACATTTCGCACTCTCAAAACACACACACGGGCACACGCACACATACACAAACTCAAACAACGCACACAATGCACACATGCACACAGCTGTCTTCTAGGCAGCTTTCACCACATGCCAAACAAACACACACATGAACCCACAAACACACTTAGCTCACACCCACACTGCATGTCTCTCTCTCCCCATACCTACAGCCCGTCGTGGCTGTTTTCTTTCTCTAAACCATAGCTTGCCCCGCACTCTCTCTCTCTCTCTCTCTCTCTCTCTCTCTCACAACGATAACCCATCTAACAGCTCCTTCACGCCACTTCTTCCCACGGCAACCATCACTCCACGGCCTCACCAAGCACACACATGTACATGGCTGAAGTTCAGCCTTTCCTTTGCCCAATGCACAGTGAAAACCTGTATGGAGTCAGCTTCTTCTTCCCTTTTCTCCTTCTATAAACACACAATAAACACCTACCATTCACGCACCAGAATAATGTAATGGAATTAGCTTCCTTTCCCCCCTTTCTCCTTCCCTAGGTTGTTAAACTCTTGACTGCCCAATCCCCTTTTTACTTCAAATACCCATGAACCACAAAACCCAACTCACACCCACACCCGTACACATGAAATCACACTGTAAACGTAGCCACTTCGCACACGAGCACCTCACGGCAGCCTTCAAACCATGGCCACCTCTCGTCCCTTAAGCACATCCACATGGTTTACAGTCACGACATCCCTAACCCTTGTCCCGTCCTTCCTCTATCTCTCTGACTCTCTCTCTCTGAAGGTGGATCTGAAGGGCTGAATATGAGCCTGGACTTGGAGGGCTGCCCTAACATGTGGGTTTATACATATAAAACCCTAAAATGGACAATCACAGAAAACCCCCTATACTTTCTTTAGTCGCTCAAATTTTTTACCCAAAAGTTTTATTACAGAGAAAGGGTCCAAAAATAGATATCTACAGTAATTTAGGTGCTAGAAGAAAATTATTAACATGTTGTTATGTGTCCCGTTGGAAAAATTGTCGCTAGAAAAATATGCACCGATACTAAAAATAACATTATAATTGTCGTTACATGTATATTGATTGCTATGGTAGATATTTCGTTGCTAAAAATATACGTCAATCCTAAGTATTTAGAAAATATCGTCGCTAATTAAATTGTTAATATAAATATCGGCACTAAGTAAAAATATATTAGCCGCTAAACTTTTAATATTATCATTCACACTAATTGTCACTAAGTATGTCAATTAATATCACTTACAATTTGTATCTTCAAATTATAACTTATGATTTTCTCAAAATTTTGTCGCTAAAATTAGCCGATAAAGTTTGGTCTCGCTAATCGCTAAACATTTAATTCGCTGCTAAAAGTTCCAAACCACAAAATATATCGATGCCAACTAAAATTATGTCGCTAAAAAAAATACTCGCCATTTCTAATTAGATCTAAAAAAGTATCGGGGTGTTACATTGACAAGTGTTTGTGTGTGTCCTTTTGAAATCCATACGACAAAATATATTTGTGTAGCTGATATCAGATATTGGTAATGAACTAAGTAACTTTAATAATGTTCACAAACCTATGTTTTTCACCCTATATTTATATATACGCATTACAGTTTTAATATAGATACAAATTCAGCAAAAGTTCATCAAGAAAAATTTGTAACCCAGATCATTCATTAAATAAAGACCTGTATCATCAAAATAAAAAAGAAAAAAAAACATATTACATATGGCATAAGGTTTTGAGAGTTAAGAAAATTATAGAGTTAATTACATCCATGACCTTGAGGTTAGGGTAAAATTACAAGTATGTCCATTAATTGAAACAAATAACACTTATGTTTGTTGACCGAACGAAAATACTGAAAGGATGTAAAGATCAAAATTCCCGTCACTTAGGAATATAATTCTTCAAATGTCATTCCTCATTCCTTCATCTCACCCATACAGCCCCACCACCACTACCACCATCATCATCCATTTAGACTTCTTGAGCTCCAACACACACAAAGACAACCACCACAAGAAAATATGTATTTTGCGACGGATTTTTAGCGACGAAATACCATATGTTGCTAAAAAGGGCTTTAAGCGACGGAATATTCCGTCGTTAAAAGTCCGTCTTTAATACTATTACAAACGAAAGCTACAATCGGTAAAAGTATTTGCAGACAAACTTTTAACGGCGGACTTTTAGCAACGGAATTACCGTTGCTAAATATTTTTTAGAAAATTAGTATTTTTTGAGGGTTTTTAAAATTATTTAAACGACGGAATAAAAATGTCGCTAAAAATTATGTCGGTAAAAGTCTTTGTAATAAGGCCTTCACAGACAGATTTTTAGTGATGGTGTTATTCCGTCGCTAAAGTTCCTCGATTTAAACCACATCTACTTTCGTTCTCTCTCCCCGTATCTCTCTCTGAAATTCTTCTCTCACCCACCCACCTCCGGCGACCCTTCGTTACGGCGACCCACCTCCGGCGACACACCCGTCCCCTACCCGATGCCGTGCCACCAATCCTTCCACTACCGCCGTGCCACAAAGCCCTCCACTCTCGCCGTGCCACAAAGCCCACCACTGCCGCCGCACCACCAACGTCGCCATCCTTGTACCCACTTCGAGATCCGTATGTCAATTGCCCTAAATTAATCTTATTGTTTATTTTTTAAAATTGATTATCAAGCATTTGGCCATAATCACACCTCTGCCTGTACAAGCTCTTCTGAATTTCAATGTACGTACATAAAACATTTGAATTTGTCTTCTCTGCCATGTATAATCTGAATTTGTTGTTAATTTGGACGTTTGGCCATTATTTTGTCTTCTGAATTTGTTGATTATGAAGCATTTGGCCATAATTTGAATTTGTTGTTAATTTGTCTTCTCTGCCATGTATAATCTGAACTAGTTTGATACCCGTGCCTTGCAACAAGTCATTATGTGCTTACAACCATAGAGAATTTCACTATTCGAGAATATTAGGTCAAATTGTGGGAAAAAGAGAAACCGGCCAACCTTGAAAAGAAAACACCAATCGCTTGGGTACGAACTTTATATTTGATAGAGTTGCAATTAAGGATATAATTGAGTAAATTTATATCCTTTCCTCAATTATATTATATATTTTCAAGTAAAAAAATGTGTGAAGATAATCATGGCCGAAGATTAAGGAAATGCAAGATACCAGGGGTGGCCAGAGAAGCTGGGAATGAAGAGAGAAAATCAAGGGGATAAGGAGAGATTTTAGGGGTTCGGACTTAGAAAGATGAAGAAAGCGGGTGGTGAAATACCAAAATTATTTAATTAGGAATTTGGGTTTGTGTGTGTGTATGAGAGAGAGGGGAAAAAGATGAGCCTTCCTACATGTGATAAGAAAAGGTGAAGTGTACTATAATTAATTAAATATGATTAATAGACGTGACAAAAGTAATGAATATTATTAGATTTGATTTTGTGCAAATACTTTGCAAATAATTGTGAAATCAAATTTTAATTAGATTAATGAGAAATGATAATTATGAAAACTTAATTGAGGTGCTATAATTGGAAATTACTTTTGAATTTTAAACTAATAAGATAAATTTTAATTGCTAAGAGAGATTTGAATTCAAAATTAGAAAGCGATAAATGTAGATAATTAAAATTGGTTTCATATAATATTAAAACTCACGTGGCAAAATGAGAGAATGTCCACGTAAGCGGTGATATGGTCACTTTCTCTCAGCTTTGGCTTTCATATATATATATATATATATATATATATATATATAGATTTGTTGAATAATCTGAACCTCCTAATTGAACCCTAAATTGAACTAATTGAAACTCAAATCGAAGTAATTGAACCCTAATTAAACTCTAAATTGAATGCCCTAATCGAATCAAATCCTAAATTAAGCTAATTGAACCCCTAATCCAACCGAACCCTAAATTGAATTAATTGAACCCTAAATTGAATGCCCCAAATCAACCGAACCCTAAATTGAATCAATAGAATCTTCTAATTGAACCCTAAATTGAAATAATTCAAGCGCATCGGATATGTGCATTTTGAATAATTTTTTCCCATTTGAACATTGATCATTTGTTTGATAATTTTAGGTTGTTAATTGTGCATTTGAGAATTGTGATTATTGATCGATTTTTAGGATGTTAATTGATGATTTTAGGTTATTAGTAATTGATGATTTTAGGTTGTTAATTGATGATTTTAGATTCTTAACTGTGCATTGAGCATTTCAGATATTGAGATTATTGACGGAAGATGGGACCCAATTGGATTGAATGTGTGATTTTTATTAATTTTTATTGTATTGAGCATTTGAGAATTGAGATTGTTGACGGAGGATGAGACCCAATCTGATTGAGATAAAGTGTAAGGTTTCTACCAAATTGGATAACTGTTCCAAAATTTTGCAAATTCGTTTATTTGTCACAGTATTAGTGGTAGTCTAACGCTACATAAAAAATTACAAGAATAAAAATAAGTGGCATTGGAGTTAATTTTTGTAGTGCACGTTTTGTTCTTAACCCTAATACTACATACCTATTAACAAGAATGCCATTTGTGAACGAAATATACATAAGGTTTAGGTTGTTTCATTTTTTTTTCTTTTAAAGTATATCTTCTCTTTTTGAACGGCAAAGTATATACGTAAATAATAGATGCCGCTAGGCACTCTTTTCATGCAAAGTCAAAAAAATTTGTTTGTAAGAACTGGATTGAGGAGACGTTTTGATTCTACATAGATATCTATAATATGATTTCAAATTTTATTGAAAAGATGAGTGAATTGTTCTTTCAATTACGTATTGCAAAAACTACTTGAAGGCTTCATTCTTTTTCTTTTTTGTTACACTGAGTTAAAACTTCTAATGTTTTACCCACTGGAGCATAGCACTAGTTACTACTTTTGCTTTTGTCGCAACATTAACAAGACAAGCCACTAATCATTTGCACCAACATATTTTTTTGACTCACAAGGATTCAAGCAGTATTTTTTCATTATGAAACAATTTTTCCATCTTCACGCCATAAAAAGCATCCGAATATACTTTCCTAGAGACTAGTAAAGTTTACTGTGTTGCACATGAAATAGTGGTTCTTGCAAGCATGAAAGATTCTTAAAAAATAAATCAATGTCTTCGGACGTGTCCAGAGGTTTCGGACACTTGTCGGTAGGCGTCAGACACGTGTCCAGAGGTGTCGGACACATATCGGTAGGCGTCGGACACGTGTCTAACGAGCCTAATTAGTTCTAATTAACCCTAAGAACTTAATGAAAATCAAATTAGCTGTAATTACCCCAAGTTAGCACTAGGGTTAGGTTTCATTCAGTGATTGGTTTGAGATTTTTGGGGTGTTCTTTGTAATATGTGAGTGAGGTTCAACAGTATAGGTGGCTATTTGGGTGGTGAAATGATGATGTGCGTAGCTGAGATTTTTGTGGTAGTCATTTTAGCTACAACTCACTGTGGATCTGTTTTTTTAGCATCACTTTAACATAATTTGATAGATTTAATTCAGTTATGAAATTGATGCTCGTCGATTGAATAATTCTCGTTTGGTTTTTCATGTTAAAGTAGGTTAAATGGCTTCTGCTTCAGTGAACATGGACGTTTCAGTCAGCAGGCATTTCTTCAAGGTCATGATGCCTGTACAGAACTTGTATGTCATCCCGCTTTCTCTGTATTTTTGTGTGTGTTAAAAGTTTTATCTTTGGTTAAAAACTTACATGTCTTACTGTATTATGAATATGTTATGCCATACCTGTAGCATTTTGGAGATTGCTTACAACATTGAGATTTGAAGCAACTTTAACCAGCCGCAAGGGGTCATGACTTGTTAAATTGAAGAAGAAGGTTGGCCAAGAGGTTATTTGCTTTGAAGAGGGTTGGAACGAATTCGTGCAGCAGCATGACCTCTATCTAGGATACTTTGTAATCTTTGAACACATGGGGCAAATGCGTTTTCAAGTGCTGTTGTTTGATCAAAGCACTTGTGAAAAACATTTCCCCCAATGTTAAACTCTGAGCCGTAATTAGACAATATTTTAAATTAATCACATCGGATATGTACATTTTGAACAATTTTGTGTTATTTGAACATTGACTATTTGTTTGATAATTTTATATCGTTAATTATGCCTTTGATAATTGTGATTATTGATCGATGATTTGTTAATTGATGATTTCAAATTGTTAATCGTGCATTTAAGATAATGAGATTGTTGACGGAGGATGGGACGCAATTGGTTTAAAATTTTTATTACAGGTTTGGGCATTAAAAAATTAAAAATGACTTTAACTTTTAGCGACGGATTAATTTCGTCGCTAAAACTGTTATCCCGTCGCTAATTGCGTAAAAAAGAAAATAAATTAAAGTACGTAAAATGGAATTAGCGACGAATATTCCGTCGCTAATTTAGAAATAAATCCTTCGCCAAACGTTCTATATCAGACGACAGATTTTATAATTCCATCGCAAAACTTTTAGTAACGACCTTTTATAAGAGGGACTTTTAGCGACGGTAATTCCGTCGCAAAAAGTTTTAGCGACGGAATCTAGGCTTTTATCCATCGCTAAAGGCCTTATTTCTTGTAGTGAACATATACATGCATCCACACACGCGGATGCACCTATCCACACACACATAAACCATATGCACACATACTCACACACACGCGGGTGCACCTATCCACACACACATAAACCATATGCACACATACTCACACACACGCGCGTGCCTCCCCCCCTCCCAACACACACACACATAGATAATATACACACGTACCCACACCTATACACACGCCCCCCTCCCAACAAACAAGCCACAACCACAATCACATCCCACCATCATTGTGTTCTTTAACTTTTTCACCTTTCTTCAGCTTTCTCACCCCAATCAACTATCATAGCTTTCTCATTCTACTCACTTACAATAAACCATCACAATACAACAAAACCAAAAGAACATAAATGAAAATTAAATTTGGTGTTTAAAATTTGGAGGAAGATGTATAAAATTTATTGTTTACGTTAAACTATTACGCAACACCACGACAGCTGCCGCCATTAACTACCACCAGAGTAGCCTTCCACCACCGGTGTTCGCAAGTGCTGGGATATGTTGTCATGAAATAAGGGTATTCCAATAACTCTAATACGAATATAGGATTATGCACTTGCCACGAACTCAAATTATAATTAGGAACAAAATTATGGTAAAATCAATTCTTATGCATTTAAAATTTTCTAAAGAAACTCCAGTTTTACTATTGTTTTCTTACACCGGTATGTCTGCAATTGAAATCTAGAATTAAACTTCAGTTTTATGATAGTTTCGATGTACAAAAATATTTACATTGAAATATATATACATGCACAATAAGGAAAATTTGTAGCATACACATCACACATACAAATATGAAATACAAAATTTAAAAAGGATTAAGTTTCTGATAGAATATTTAATTTAGTTTAAGTAAATTATGTTTATATTTTTTAAGGCTATAGAAAATATTGTTCTCTGTAAGTTGTTTCCATTAATTGAAATTGATGGAGATGTAGTAGCTTGAGGTAGTTTAGCTTTAAAGTGAATGGAAGCAGTATGTTTTGATAGAAATTTTTTTGGTAATCAAAAAATACGCAGGAGTTCAATGGTGATTTTATAGGTTTTAGTAATTTTTTTATACTAAAAAACAAAAGAACCCTTAACTCTAAATAAAGTATATATTCTTATAAGGATATTTTAAGGAAAAAGGCTTAATGTCCTAAGAGAAGTCTAATACACTCTTATTTTTTAACAACACTCTAATTCAAAATGAGTATTTGATGGGAAAAAAAAGTTTCAAAGTTTAAAAACGGCATCTTAAGGAAAAAAAAAGAATTAACTATTTAACCTCAGTCAGGATTACATGTGCATTTAGAAAATCCTAAGAAACTCTAGTTTTATGATACATTCCTTATATCAATACGTTTGTATTAAATATCTAGAATCAAACTTCAGGTTTATGACTGTTTCAATGCACTAATATTTGTATTGAAATCTATATACATGTGGAATAATTCAAATCTGTAGCATACACATCAACACAGACATGTGATATACAAAATTTAAAAGGATTGAATTTCTTGACAAAATATTGAATTTAGCTTAGGCATATTATATTTTTTGAAAAAGGCTTTAGAAACTATGTTCTCTACAAGTTCTTTTATTTAATCGAATATGACGGAGAAGATGTAGTAACTAAATTATAGTTTAAGTCAAAACATCCCTTCACTCTGATAAAAGCATGTATTCCACAAAGATAATTTAACAAAAGAGAGTCGATATTATATGAAAAGTAAAAAAAGAACCCTTATTTTTTCATACACTTATTAAAAGTAGGTATTTAATGAAAAGAAAAGTTTTTAATCAAAAAGTCAAAACAATCCTTAACTCTAACAATATATATATATATATATATATATATATATATATATATATCCCAATAATGGTATTTTAAAGAAAGATGCTTGATATCCTATGAGAAGTCCAAAACACCCTCATTTTTAAAGGAAACTCGAATTTAGAAAGGGTATTTAATGGGAAAAAATGTTATAAGTCAAAAATACCTTTACTCACCCTTAATCTTTAATGGAAATATCAATTAGAAAAGGGTACTTTAAGAAAAGAAAAGATTAGTCATTTAAGCCCATACATGCTTATATATATATATATATATATATATATATATATATATATATATATATATATATATATATATATATATATATATGATATATTATACATGTGTTAGCGTTGGCAATTTGCCAACGTTTGATAGAAACTTGCATACTTGATATTTTTGCATAATTTCAATCGCGAAAAATGGCCTTTAACCCTTGACCAAAAAATCATTCCGTATCATATGACCAAACAAATCATATTAGTACATCCATATGGAATGGACAAGTAAGATCCAAAAAAAAATTATTTTTTTAGTTTCACAACATTATATACCTTTTTCTTTACTTAAATAATCTTCGTGAATTCGTAAGAAAGGGCAACACTAATCACAGTAAAAGTAACCGAACAATTCGGAGAGTAGCGATCGAACAAAGCCCAAAAAAAATATTGTGTGGAATGGGTTTTGGAATTTTTACGTGTGGGAATATCATTCAGCAATTTGACCAGAACTTGATAGGTGCCCTTGTTGAATGGTATCACTTCCTTTTTGGAGAGATGATAATAACCTTAGAAGATGTAGGGTACATCTTAGGGTTATCGGAGACGGGATGGCCGGTTATTTATGTTAAGGCTTCCGCAACAAATAAAAGAATTGCTAGGGATTTCTTTGGTTCGATACCCGAGAAAGAAATTGGCAGTGGTGGGATAAAGTGGAGTTGGTTGGTAGAAAACTTCAGGTTTTACCATGGAACTACACAGAGGAGATGCTTGTGCTGCACACAAAAGCTTTCCTACTGTTGGTGATGGGGCAATTCTATTCCCAACGACATCAAAGGAAACGGTTACAATATAAATATTTAGCTCTGCTGGGTAACTTGCAAGAGGTTGGGGAGTATGCTTGAGGTGCAGCAACACTAGCATACTTGTATCGAGCATTACACATGGCAATGAGGCCTAATTGCAAACTTATATGTGCATGTCTCTCATTGTTGCAAGTATATCATATAACTCTTTTTAATTATGTTTTTGATATATTTTTTATTAGTTAGTGCATAACAAACTACGACGATACAACCATAGTTTGTCTTTTTTCTCGGGTGTAGTCTTATGAACACTTTAGTGTTGGCACACCCAACCGTATGAAGGGAACAAATAATGTGTGGTCTCAATTGTGCACTCGAGAGTACAGTGGGAGGGAGAGCCACTACCCGAGGAGAGATGATCTTCATCACAACATTGTGTTCTATTGGGGGGAGTTAGAGGGACGGGTAGCAGAGTAGCAGAGTCGTTCTATTGGGCACCGTACAAACATTTAGAGGGACGGGTAGTAGAGTCGTTCGTCTTCACGCTCTCTGGGTTGCAACGCACTCCACTGATCCATTTCGAGATCGCAGAGTGGTAACTACTGGATCACGCCATGCACCATGTTGAATGCCTATATGGGTTGTGAGCTAGTACCCCAGACATGAAGGTTAACAGGAACCCACCGGGCATCCAACAGTTGGAGCAGGTGAATGCACTTGAATTGTGCACTGCCGAACTTGAACTGTGGGATTCTTGACAAGACACGTTGACAACCATTGTGTCGGAGCCCAACCCTGTGGTTAGCATCAAACAGTATCTAGGGTGGTACTATTGCATCACCAGAAAGAGAAGAGCCCCAATAAAGTGGACAAGAGGCCATAAGTACCATCTTAGGATCGGATTCATGAATGTAGGGCATTCGAGCTTGTAAGTTTCCTAATGGCTTTGAATTGAATTTGATCTCGTAAGTTTTTCATTCAATCATGTTCTTTTTTAAAGTTACTTACTATCTAATTAGATGTAGATTGATGCCTCACTCACCTTAAAAAAATCGAGTAAGTGGAAGGATCTATTGGATACCATGGGAGCGGTATTCACTCTCATGCTGAGATCTTGGCGCATGGCTGCGGGGAGTTTGTGACCGGCTACACGGGACAGCCTTCGGGCGTGAGCCCTGGGAATGGATTATCTTGGGTGGCAACCTCTTCATGTAAGTGAGGGATACAGTGATCCATCGGGGCAGACTTCGGGGGTGAGTGAGGGAGTTTGTGGTCCCTCCATAGCTGGAATGGATGATGCTTAGGGGCTGCCATTGGGTATGGGAATGGGTCATTGGGACGAGTGGAGTCAGCCCTTATTTGCTTTGCTTGGGGACTCAAAGGTTACACCACCTACTCTGAGTCAAGTCATACAAGACTTCGACTTCACGAGCTTCAACATGTTCGAGTCACTGCCACTCATCCCAAGGGCGGGACCTTGCACTTTCTGCCTTGGGATACCTGAGGAGCCTCAAGGAGGATAATATCACTCGGTCGATCCCTCTCATCCCAAAGGGCATTCATTGAAGCCTTTAAAGTAGGATAAACTTGCCCTAGTCCACCAACGGTACTTTAGCAAGTCCCCTAGCTATGCTCAAAAAGTGATGTCGACTGTTGTACCGTTGATTACTATGTCTCATGGGATAGAATGTTCATCCTTTGTCTGGGTCGTTGGTTAGAAGATACGGTGATGACTTCCTACATCAAGCTTCTGATGCGTCGGGAGAGGGATAGAACATATGCATATCTCCGTGTTTTTATGTTGGATGCACTTTTTGATGGATTGATCTGTGGAGAATGGCAACGGTGCAAACTTGTGAGGGGGGAGAAAAGCTTGATCCCTTGGTGTCAGCCTAGTTTGCTCGTTACATTTTTTTAAGAATACTACAAATATGGTGAGCTTCTATGATGGGGATGTCTTCCTAGTACCCTTCTTGGAGCACTCCCACTGGTATTTGGTTTTCTATGAACCACGGGCCATGATCATTTCAATCCTTGATAGTCTGCATAACGATGTCCCCTTGATGCCTCTGAAGGACCTTTTTAGAGAACATTTGGAGGCTATGGTAACCTTTTGATTATTGTTAGAGTTTTTATATTTTCTACTTTGCTTATTATAATTCGACTCTCGTAGGTGATGCCATTTTTATTTCTCTGTAGGATATGTTTTGTGCCATGATCCACTCTCTCAGTGGATGAAAAGTACCGTGAAGGCTGAATCTTGAAGTTCGAGTGAAGAAACGGAGGCCCATGCAAAATAATAAGTTGGACTATGGCGTCTTTGTCTTGATGTACACCGAGAGCCTCAAGAAGGCCGTCTGGAGCCAAACAGACATATAAAAATTTAGATATAGGATAGCTTGACAAATTCATAGCGGATGGCCTAGACTAGTTAAGGATAATGTACATCTAGCTCAAGACGAGGCCAAATAACATTGTAAATTTTATATTCTTATGTTATAAAAAAAAAAGCATTGTCGTTTGCTTTTCTTGTGTTTATGAAATTTTATTTCTTGTGTTTTTTAACTTCTATGTGTTTATGGTTTCGTGTTGTGGTTGAGTATATCTTTTGAGAATTTTTTGTGTTGTTGTTGCTGAGTACTACTTGAGACAGGTTGATGGTGGGTAAGAGAACGAAGGAACAAGGATTTAAATTAGTGTGCTCAACTGTTCGCTAGATTGTAGCGGGCGGTGTAGTGTAAAAATGGCCAAAAGTTTTCCAAGTGTTGGAGGTCAATGTTTATGCTTGGCTATTCGCTAGACTATGTAACGGGCGGTATAGTGTAAAAATGGCCAAATTTTTTTTAAGTGTTGGAGGTCAATGTTTTGCTTGGCCATCGGCTGGACTATGCAGCGGACGGTGTAGTGTAAAAACGGCCAAAAAATTTTCTAAGTATTGGTAGTCAATGTTTATGCTTGGACATTTGCTAGACTGTAGTGGACAGTGTAGTGTAAAAAAGGCCATCCAATTTTTCTAAGTGTTGGAGGCTTTAGTTTCTGCTTGGCCGTCCACTACGCTATCTAGCAGACGGTTTAAAGAGCCAAATTTTTTCTAAGTGTTGGAGGCTTAAGTTTCTGCTTGGCTTTCCTTTGGACTATCTAGAGGATGGTTAGAAAGGCCAAATTTTTTCGAAGAGTTAAAGGCTTTAGTTTCTACTTGATCGTTTGCTAGACTATCTTACAGACGGTTTAAAAGGCCAAATTTTTTCGAAGTGTTGGAGGCTTTAGTTTCTACTTTTCTTGTGTTTACGAATTTTTATTTCTTGTGTTTTTGAACTTCTATGTGTTTATGGTTTCGTGTTGTGGTTGAGTATATCTTTTGAGAATTTTGTGTGTTGTGGTTGTTGAGTACTACTTGAGACAGGTTGATGGTGGGTAAGAGAACGAAGGAACAAGGATTTAAATTAGTGTGCTCAACTGTTCGCTAGACTATAGGGGCCGTGTAGTGTGAAAATGGCCAAAAGTTTTCCAAGTGTTGGAGGTCAATGTTTATGCTTGGCTGTTCGCTAGACTATGTAACGGGCGGTGTAGTGTAAAAATGGCCAATTTTTTTATAAGTGTTGGAGGTCAATGTTTTGCTTGGCCATCGGCTAGACTATGCAGTGGACGGTGTAGTGAAAAAATGGCCAAAACATTTTCTAAGTGTTGGAAGTCGATGTTTCTGCTTGGACGTTTGCTAGACTGTAGCGGACAATGTAGTGTAAAAAAGGCCGTCCAATTTTTCTAAGTGTTGGAGGCTTTAGTTTCTACTTACCATCCACTAGACTATCTAGCGGACGGTTTAAAGCGCCAAAATTTTTCTAAGTGTTGGACGCTTAAGTATCTACTTGGCCATCCGTTGGACTATCTATTGGATGGTTAAAAAGGCCAAATTTTTTCTAAGAGTTAAAGGCTTTAGTTTTTACTTGATCATCCGCTAGACTATCTTGCGGACGGTTTAAAATGCCAAACTTTTTTTGAAGTGTTCGAGGCTATAGTTTCTGCTTGGTTGTCTGTTAGACTATCTAGCAGACGATTAAAAAGCCCAAAAAAAATTTCAAAGTGCTGAAGGCTTTAGTTTTTGCTTGGCCGTACGCTAGAGACTATCTAGGGGATGATTAAAAAGGCCAAATTTGTTCTGAAAGTTAGTTTCTTCTTGGCCGTCCGCTACAATATCTGGCAGACGGTTTAAATGCCAAATTTTTTCTACGTAAGTTTCTGCTTGGCCATCCGCTAGACTATCTAGCAGACGGTTTAAAAGGCTAATTTTTTCTAAATGTTGTGTGTGAATGTTTCTGCAAAGCTAAACTGGTTAGTGCTAGAGTACATTAAAATTCAGATAATAAAGAAACACAGTTCATGAATAACCCAATGGTACAGTAAAATTTAAGTATGAATAAACATCTAGAATTATTACAAAGTCTATAATTCAAATACAACGTCCACTTACTTGATCACTCATAAACGATTATTACAATGTTCCTAGACTAAAGGTCCACTTCATCTTCTTCGGCATCATCTTCTTCCTCGTCATGCAAACCCCCTGGACTTATCCCCAGTGCCATGTAATGGTTCCGCTTGTCATGGTTCGTCATTTTGTTTTATAATGCACATCTTCTAAGATTTTTAGATTGGGATGCTTGTTCAATAGAGTTCTTCATCCGTGTAGATATTTTGCGGCCTTTCGTTTGCGATATAATTGGATCCAAAGCCCGGATACCATTGTCTTCCTCCTCAACATGCTCAATATCTTCTGATCCTTGCGTAGGCTCGGTGTCAACCGCATTGATGACTGAAGCTACTTCAAACTGGTCGACAATGGGTTCTTGTAGCTCCACTTGATCGCGGAGATCTTTATATCTGACCATTGTAGTAGCACCCTTTACGGACAAACATTTGAACATTGTCACCAGATGATTATTCTACAAAATTCTCTGATTATTCAAAATCAGTATACCGATACTCCAGAAAGGCAATGGTACCATGCAACCTGTTTGCAACCTTAGTCCACCTTGGCAAGACGTATTTATCGGGGATTGGCTTGATAATATTTTAAGTGAACAACGACATAATTTGTCAACACAGCATGCCATGGAACTCAAACTTCTTGCAAACAAATATCACCAGATCCGTCTCAGTGTCATGGCTCACCGTATACAGTCCACGTACCTTCTCAGAGGCGAGATACTTCATCAACGAATAAACCTTGTACTCACGTTTAGACTTTTCTGCAACCGTATCATCCCGATTATTACAGCTTTACTTGGTATTGCATGAACATCTCCTTCATATAGACTTTTGCACCATTCACCTCCAGCCGGGTCTCAAGCAACCTTCTTCTTTGTTTGTATGTGCTTGCAATGTCTGCAGCTCTTTCTTTCACGAATATCTATGCAACTACTTTTTGGACACTTATGATGAAACTCTTCGTATTTGTAGCTATACCTACATAGTTATCGAACAGGGCCATCATAGAATCACTCATGCCTGTCATTTTCAAGCCCACAGAAAAATACCTTCTTGTGTAAACACCAATCCATTGCTCTTTGAGCTCATACAAGTGTTGGAGACACTAATGGTCTTGCAATAAGTAATCTTCAACAAGCTTTTCCCACCTGTCTTCAAACTCCTCATCGTTAACGAATTGTTAACGCACCTGTCAAAATCTTGTTTAATGTCTAGATACTTTGCATACACGTGAAGCAGACATTCGGGGTATTTGCTGCTTATGTGCCATGTACATAAGTTGTGTCGAGTCTGGGAAGATGGTAGGAATAGCCTTCTTCATTGCCAAATCTTGATCGGTTATGATAAATTTAGGTGCTTTGTTGTTCATGGCTTCCAACCACATCTTAAACAGCCATACTAAAGAACTTTCTCTCTCATCCCTTAACAATGAGAACCCAAACGGGATGGAGTGATAATGATGATTTACGCCTGTGAAACAAGCGAACGGTATTGAGTAATTGTTGTTACAATAAGTGGTGTCAAAAGTCACAACATTCCCAAAATGATGATAAGCAAGTCTCGAACGGCCTTCAACCAAAACAATTATGGTAACTCATTGCTCGTCGTCGAGTTTATACTCGTAAGTAAACTGGGGGTGCTCTATTGGCATCTGCTTTCATAGGCTTATTCTAGATTGAGCATCATTGATGTCATGTGAGGCTCGTCTTTGGGTTCCAACCGCGTTATGAATGTCTGTCGTATTGAAGTTCAGATTCCGAATTCCCCAAGCCAGTTCAGCAAGAACATTAACAATATCGGTAGGTCCTATCCGTGCATTACTCACTGTGTGAATCAGGCTCCTTGCGACATTACCCATCTTCTTGTGTTGATGCATCTGACTTAGCTTTAAATGCGTTACTAACAGGTGATTGTGTGCCAACTCCAAGCTAGTAATAAGCCAATGATGTTTCTTGGGTTTATGGCTTACAAACATCTTCACCTTGCAATTCATGCGCACAAAGTAGTCCCATCTTCACGGCGCATATTCTATTTTGTCATCAATATCATCATTACCAATATCATCATTACCGACGTGTTTCTCATTTTGCAATGAGTCTCTCTTCCTATGACACTCATATAATCAAGAGCATATAATTTTTTTTGTTATGTTGCTTATTCTAGTGTTCTTGATTCTAATGCCAAAAGCAACCCTCAACAAATACGATCAAAAACATTATCCGGCTTCTTCCAATGTTCGAAACATTTGCCTTAGGTACGGGTCACTAGCATCTACTGGAGCAATCAACCTTGACATGAAATTAGACATTGTGAAACAATACCTATGTAGAAATAAATTACGTTGAAGTATAATATTTGAAACATTTTTTAGGCATGGAAATTAATTAAAAACATTGAACATAAAAAATATAAATTACCTTAATGAATAGACTAATTTAGCATGCCAAATACAACAAACATAACTGGAAAAAAAAATTTCCGTTTAACTATCAAACTGTAACATTTTTAGATATGAAAATTAATTACAAAAATTTAATTTCTTGAACATAACAAATTAAAATTATTTGATGAATAGACTGATTTAACATGCCAAATACAATGAACATAATCTCAAAAAAAATTATTTAAACATCCAAAAAAAAATATTCACCAATCCACCCATAAGCTTTTGAAATCACAAACTTACCTTACTTGAGTGAAGCTTGAAACTTGGAACTTGAAGAGAGCTGAAAACGGAGGCAGGTGGAGCTCAAGAGCTGAAAATAGAAGAAGAGCTGAGAATTAGGGCAATTTTGGGTATATCTGCTACCCCGTTAGCCACACTGTGTACTGGACGGAGATTGGGAAAAGATGTAACATGTCAGCCAAAAGTGGTCCGCTACACAGTGTGGCGGACGACGTTTTGATTGACAATTGTGATGGTCAAAAAGTCGTCTGCTACACTGTGTAACAGATGACTAGTTTTTTATTTAAAAAAAAAAGATCTGGGCTGTCCATCCTTAAACGATGAACAATCAGATCGCGCAGGCAACTTTGTTTAAGTAGCCAGCACGGTCAATAGACTAGCTCCCCATATATATATATATATATATATATATATATATATATATATATATATATATATATATATATATATATATATATATATATATATATATATATATCTGTGTGTGTGTGTGTGGAGCTGATCCATTGATAGCGCTAGCAAAATAGGAGAGGTTAATAGCGCGATTTGGCCGTCCAAGCACGATTTGGCCGTCCACACGCGATATGTGGGCGGTCCAGATCTTTTTTGGGCATTCTTTTAAAGTACATCCGCTACATAATGTAGCGGACAAGTTTTTTGACGAATATACCCCTCAATTTGTCCGCTATATTATGTAG
The DNA here is from genome assembly GCA_033070095.1 of Escallonia herrerae. NCBI lineage: Eukaryota > Viridiplantae > Streptophyta > Magnoliopsida > Escalloniales > Escalloniaceae > Escallonia > Escallonia herrerae. The sequence goes on from JAVXUP010001287.1 coordinate 98,527, forward strand.
CGGACGATATTTTTGACGAATATACCCCTCAATCTCCAAGTGTCTTTTCTAAAATATCGTCCGCTACATAATGTAGTGGACCATATTTTAGAAAAGATAGACAGTCTGCCAACCCCACATCAATTCTCACTCTCTCTCTCTCTTTTAGAGGAAAAAAAACCCATCTCTTGTTCATCTCTCTCTATCCCCTCTCTGAACTACATGTTCTTCTTCTTCTCTCTCTCTTTAGAGTTAAAAAAACCCATCTCTTGATTCTTTCTATTAACGTAGCAGCTATAGCTGATCTCGATGATTTTGGTGCAGTATCTATGGGAGAGAAATGGACGGCTTCCATCCGGCGATTACAAGTACGTTGATGTCAACGTTGCAGGAATGCGGTACATAGTCGAAGCTTTTCTTGCCGGCGAGTTCAAAATAGCCCGGCCAACTGACCTTTACGCGTCGATGCTCGATGAATTGCCTCCATTTTCATGGGCAAAGAGGAAGAGCTGAAGCGGGTTGTGAGGCTAATGTGCAGCACCACCAAAGAGTCTATGAAAACCATGGAAATGCATATGCCACCATGGAGATGGTACGGGTACATGCTGGCAAAGTGGTTTGGCCTCAACAAGCACACAACCAGTGAAGCCCCATTGAAGAAGGCTTCTGATTCTGAGGAGGCTCGCCAGGAAGAGAGCTGTTGGGTTTGCTCCCTTGCCGGCACATTCTTATTATTGTAGAGGAGATTATGTTAGCCAGGCTGGTTATCAATTTACCAAGAAGATCAATTTACCAGGTAGAGATCAGTCGGCTCATCGTGTTGCTTCTCTGCATATGACAATCTCCCAACAAGAGAGAGAGAGAGAAAGAAAGAGTCAGAAAAAGAAAGAGAGAGAGAGAGAGACAAAGAGTCAGAGAAGGAGAGAGAAAAAGTCAGAAAAAAGTATGGCCTCTGTCCGCTACATAATGTAGCGGACGAAGTTTGAGGGTATTTTTGTTAAAAAACTTGTCGGCTACATTATGTAGTGGACGTACTTAAAAAAATGCAAAAAAAAGATCTGGACCGTCCACAGATTGCGCGTGGACGGCCAGATCGCGCTAGCAACTTCTCCTATTTTGCTAGCGCTATAAATGGATTAGCTCCCTATATATATATATATATATATATATATATATGGGAGCTGATCCGTTGATAGCGCTAGCAAAATATGAGATCTTGCTAGCGCGATCTGGCCATCCATCCCGAAGGGATGGACGGCCCAGATCCTTTATTTTTGCGGCGCTGTCAGTCGTCTGCTACAGTATGTAGCGGACGGACCTTTTTACCATTTTCCCCTGTTCCCCCGTCTGCTACACTGTGTAGCGGACGGCTTTCTTACGCCGTTTTGTGTTTCTCGCAGAATATATTTTGTGCAATGGTCAATGGTATCCGTGGTAACCCTGTACCGACGCGGCCAAAGCTCGATTTGCGACTGAAGAAGAGGAGGCCCAAGCAACGTAACACTTCGGACTGCGGCGTCTTCCTTTGCATGTACATGGATTACATTTGTCGGTCCGAGAGCCTCAAGGCGGCCGTGTGGAGACAAGCAGAAGTTGACACCTTTAGATATAGAATAGCTTGGCAAATTATGAAAGGCCGGCCTAGAGCGGTTAGGTTTATTGTAAATCCGGCTAATGCCGAGAATCCCCCCCAACATGATTCCCCCAGTTGACATTGTACCATTACAATGTCAAATTTTTCTAATAAACCATGATTATTTAGAAAGCTCTCATTGATTTGTGTTGAAGATTATTGATTGATTGATTTGTCTGATTTCCGTTGAAGATGATTTTGATTGATTTGAGTTGGTTTTTTGGCTCTCATTAAGAATGATTGAAAGGTGGAAAACAAAATGTGTAGCGGACAGTAGGAAGTGCAAAAAATTTTCCAAGTGTCGGGTTAAGAGTTACTGCTGGACCATCCGCTACACAATGTGGCGGACAGTGGGGGAAGTGAAAATTTTCCAAGTGTTGGGGTTAAGAGTTTCTGCTGGTCCGTCCGCTACACAATGTGGCGGACGGTAAGGTAAGTTGAAATTTTCCAAGTGTTGAGGTTAAGAGTTACTGCTGGTCCGTCTGCTACACAATGTGGCGGACAGTGGGGGAAGTGAAAAATTTCTAAGTGTTGGGGTTAAGAGTTTCTGCTGGTCCGTCCGCTACACAATGTGGCGGACAGTAAGGTAAGTTGAAAATTTCCAAGTGTTGGGGTTAAGAGTTTCTGCTGGTCCGTTCGCTACACAATGTGGCGGACAGTGAGGGAAGTGAAAATTTTCCAAGTGTTGGGGTTAAGAGTTTCTGTTGGTCTGTCTGCTACACAATGTGGCGGACAGTGGGGGAAGTGAAAATTTTTCAAGTGTTAGGGTTAAGAGTTTCTGCTGGTCCGTCCGCTACACAATGTGGCGGACAGTAAGGGAAGTTGAAATTTTCTAAGTGTTGGGGTTAAGAGTTTCTGCTGGTCCGTCCGCTACACAATGTGGTGGACAGTAAGGTAAGTTGAAACACGGATACTTGAAACCTAAATAGCCCCTTGTGTTCAAAGATTACAAACTCCCCTTCATTGAGGTCGTGCTGCTCGCAGAAATTACTCCAACCCTCTGCGAAATAAAGTTGCTCTTGGCCGCGCTTCTTCTTGATTTTAACAAGCCATGACCCCTTGCTGCTGGTTAAAGTTGCTTCGAGCCAAGTGACTTCGTGCCAAAGTTTGGTAAGCAATCTGTAGAAGGCTACCGGTATGGCCTATCACATTCATTATAAGACAGATAAGTTTTTAAGCAAAGATAAAATTAACACACACGAAAACACAGAGTAAGAGGGATGCCTACAAGTTTGGTATGAAACCCAGGCACCATGACCTTGAAGAAGTGCCTATTCACCAAAGCAGAAGCCATGGGGACGGTCGCCGTGGAGGGGGTCACGGGTGGGTGAGACGTTGGAGGCAGAGAGAGAGAGAAACGAGTGGAAAAAGAGAGGTCGTTCTGTGTTAATAGGAGTATCACGTCCGCTACATTGTGTAGCGGACAGAAGGCATACCAACAGTTTACTGTCCGCTATATTGTGCCGCGGACACTTTACAATCCCAATAATGTTCGTCTCTGGTGCGTCGTCCGCTACATAGTGTAGCGGACGAGACAAGCCAAATTTTTTTTAAATTTAATCTGTGAATGGGTCCATCAGAAATAACCTTCCAGTCTTCGGTAATAAGAAGCTAATCTCATCAAATATTATGTATTATTACAAATGTCAAACAATCTTGATGGCTTATACAAAAAAACTAAAGGTCCACTGCAGCTGCTTCTTCCTCGTCTTCTTCCTCGTCTTGCAAAACCCCTGGACTTATCCCCAGTGCCTTGTAATGGTTCCGCTTGTCATGGTCGGTCATTTTGTTGCACAATGCACACCTTCTCAGCTTTTTAGGTTGAGTTGCCTATTCAATAGAGCTCTTCATCCGCGTAGATCTCTTGCGGCCTTTCGTCTGCGATATAATTGGATCCAAAGGCCGGATATCATTGTCGTCTTCCTCCCCCGGCTCGTCATCTTCTGATCCCGTTGTAGGCTCAGTGTCAACCGCATTGCTGACTGAAGCTGCTTCCAACTGGTCGACGATGGGCTCTTGCTGCTGAGCTACCTCGAGGAGATGTTTATATCCAGCCATTGTAGCAGCACCTTTTACGGACAAACGGGTGAACATTGTCACCAGATGATTATACCGCAACGTCTCTGATTCTTCAAAGTCAGTATACGGGTGCTCCGGAAAGGCAATGGTACCGTGCAACCTGTTTGCACCTTTCGTCCACCGTGGCAGGACATATTTATCGGGGATTGTCCTGATATTCTTCTGGGTGAAAAACCGCAGAATGTGTCTACACAGGATGCCATGGAACTCAAACTTCTTGCAAACACATGTCACCGAATCCGTCAATGTGTCATGGCTCACCGTATAAATTCTGCGCAGCTTCTCAGGGACGAGGTCATTCACGAGCGAATAAACCTTGTACTCACGCGTAGACATTTCTGCCACCTTGTTTATACTGTATCGACCCGATTTTTGCAGCTCTACTTGGTATAGCAAGAAGATCTCCTTCGTATAGACTTTGGCACCGTTCAGCTCCAGCGGGGTCTCGAGCAACCTTCTCCTTTGTTTGTACGTTGTTGCAAAGTCTGCAGCCCTTTCTTTTACGAACAACGAAGCTACCGCTTTTTGTGCGGATGCAACGAAAGTCTTCAAATTGGTAGCTGTACCCACATAACTATCGAACGTGGCATTCATAGATTCACTCCTGCCCGTCGTTTTCATGCCCGCTGAAAAATACCTCCTCGTGTAAACGCCAATCCATTGCTCTTTGCGCTCGTACAAGTGCTGGAGCCACTCGTTGTCTTGCAATGAGTAATCCCGAACAAGCTTTTCCCACCTCTCCTCGAATTCCTCAATCGTTAATGACTTGGTAACGCACTTGTCAAAATCCTGTTTAAAGTCTGGATACTTTGCGTACACGTGATGCAGACGTTCTGGGTATTTGTTGCTTATGTGCCAAGTGCACAAGTTGTGCCGAGTGTCTGGGAAGACGGTCGCAATAGCCTTCTTCATTGCCAAATCTTGATCGGTGATGATCACTTTGGGTGCTTTGAAGTTCATTGCTTCCAGCCACGTCCTAAACAACCATACAAAAGAACCCTCGCTCTCGTCCCTTAACAAGGCGAACCCGAACAGGATGGAGTGATAATGATGATTGACGCCGGTGAAAGGAGCGAACGGCATCGAGTACTTGTTGGTACGGTATGTGGTGTCGAAAGTCACGACATCCCCAAAATGCTTATAAGCTAGCCTCGAACGACCGTCGACCCAAAAAATTGTACTAACTCGATGCTCGTCGTCAAGTTTATAATCGAAGGTAAACTGCGGGTCCTCCATCTGCATCCGTTTCAATAGGCTCATTGTCGATTGCGCATCATTGAGGTCATACGCGGCTCGTCTATGGGTTCGGACCGCGTTACGAACGTCTGTCGTGTTAAAGTTTAAATTTTGAATTCCCCCAGCCTGTTCAGCAAGAACATTAACAATCTCAGTAGGTCCAATTCGCGCATTGCTCATTGTGTGAATTAGGCTCCTCGCGACCTTACCCATCTTCTTGTGTTGATGCATCTGACTCACCTTAGAAGGAGTTACTAACGGGTGATTGTGTGCCAGTTCCAGGCTGGTAATAAGCCAATGATCATGATTGGGTTTGTAGCTTACGAACATCTTGACCTGGCAATTTGTGCGCTCAAAGCAGTCCCGTCTTCTACGCGAATATCCTATTTCGTCATCACTGTCATCATTGCCTACGCGTGTCTCATTTTGCTGTGGATTTCTGCCCCTATGACACTCGTATAAGCGAGAGCATATCTTTTTTGTTACGTTGCTTGTTCTTGTAGTCTTTATTCTAATGCCAAAACCAACCCTCAATGAATACGCTCGAAAACATTCTTCAGCTTCTTCCAATGTTTGAAACGTTCGTCCTAGATACGGATCACTAGCATCTACGGGGACGTTGGAGCTCGACACGAAATCAGACATTGTGAAACAAGACCTGTGTAGAAATAGATTACGCTTAACAATCAAATGGCATTTCTAACTAAAAATATTACCTAAAAATTACCTTGGCGAATAGACCAATTTAGGATGACAAACATACCCTATGCATAACCCCTGAAAGTGTCTCCATATTAACAATTATTAATTTATTGAACATAACAAATTAAAATTACTAAGATAAATAGACGAATTCATCATGCCAAAAAATCGAATTAAACTATAATGAATTTAGAAATAATTCAAGCGCATCAGATATGTGCATTTTGAACAATTTTTTCCCATTTGCACATTGATCATCTGTTTGATAATTTTAGGTTGTTAATTGTGCATTTGAGAATTGTGATTATTGATCGATGATTTTAGGTTGTTAATTGATGATTTTAGGTTATTAGATGTGCATTTGAAGTAATTGAGATTATTAATTGATAATTTTAGGTTGTTAATTGATGATTTTAGATTGTTAATTGTGCATTGAGCATTTGAGATATTGAGATTGTTGACGGAGGATGAGACCCAATTGGATTGAATGTGTGATTTTTATTGCATTGAACGTTTGAGAATTGAAATTGTTGACGAAGGATGGGACACAATTAGATAGAACGTGTGATTTTTATTATTTTTTATTGAGCATTTGAGAATTGAAAATTGAGATTGTTGACGGAGGATGGGACCCAATTGGATTGAGATCCCCGTTAGGTAGCACGGACGCCGTGTCCGATCGACGCCGACACCGAAATAACATATTTTGGCTTTATACTTGTGGACATCTCTTCAATGGGTGTCCGACATCTCTTCAATGGGTGTCCGACATGGAGTCCTGTAATTAAAAAATAAATCAATATCTTCGAACACCTTGAGAGGTGTCGGACACGTGTCTAGAGGTGTCTGACACGTGTCCGGATGTGTCGATGAGGCATCGAGGTGTTAGTAGGTCACGGACACCTTGTCCGATCAACACCGACACCAAAAAATGTCACATTTTGGCTTTATACTTGTGGACAACTCTTAAAGTGGTGTCCGGCACCTCTTTAAGGGGTGACAAACACGGTGTCCAATATTTAAAAAATAAATCAACGTCTTCTGACGTGTCTGGAGGTGTTGGACATGTGTTCGGTAGGTGTCAAACACGTGTCCAGAGGTGTCAGACACTTTTCCGGATGTGTTGAGGAGGTGTCGAGGTGTCGGTAGGTCACGAACACCGCATCCGATTGATACCTACATCAAAATGTCACATTTTAGCTTTATACTTATGGACACTTCTTCAAGAGGTGTACGACACCTCTTCAAGGGGTGACGGATTTAAGAAAATAAATCAATGTCTTCAGACATGTCTAGAGGTGTCAGACACGTGTCGATAGGTGTCACGTGTCCGGAGGTGTCAGACACATTTCCGGAGGTGTCGGTAGGTCACGGACACCGCATCCAATTGACACCGCACTGAAATGTCACATTTTGGCTTTATACTTGTAGATACCTCTTCAAGAGGTGTCCGGCACTTCTTCAAGGGGTGACGGACACGGTGTCCGGCATTTAAAAAATAAATCAATGTCTTCAGACGTGTCCGAAGGTGTCGGACACTTGTCCGAAGGGGTCGGATACGTGTCTGGAGGTGTCTGACATGTTTTTGGATGTGTTGAGGTGCCGGTAGGTCACGGACACCGCGTTCGATCTATACCGACACCAAAATGTCACATTTTGGCTTTATACTCGTGAACACCTCATCAGGAGGTGTCCGGCACCTCTTCAAGGGGTGATGGACATGGTGTCCGGAATTTAAAAAATAAATCAATGTCTTCGGACGTGTCTAGAGGTGTCGGACACGTGTCCAGAGGTGTTGGACATGTGTCGATAGGTGTCGGACACGTGTCTGAAGGTGTCAGACACCACTCAACACAATTAAGCTTAACAACCCAATTGAGCCTAATTAGCCCTAATTACGACTAATCAACACTACTTCGCACAATTAAACCTAGCTATTAGCTCAAAATAACCCTACTTACTCCTAATCAACCCTAATTAGCTATAATTAGAGCAAGGTAATCCTCATTAACAGTAATTGGCCCTAACATAATCCAATTAAACCTAATTAGCCCTAATTAGGACTAATCAACATTACTCCGCAAAATATAACCTGGCTATTAGCTAAATATAACCCTAATTACTCGCAATCAACCTTAATTAGTTGTAATTAGCCCAAGGTAATCCGCATTAACACTAATTAGCCTAGAGATGGTTCAATTACTCATTGTTTATAAACCCTGCATTCTTTATATTTATTGTTTTTTTTGGCAAAGTCCATTGGCAACGAGACGGTTCAACTCATTGCCAACGAATTCTATTTAAAGTTGAATTGGTAACATATGCAACGATCTTTCTACAATTTTGATATTTCGGAAGGATTCTTGCATATGTTATCAATTTTTGAACGCATGCATGCATAAAAATCCTTAGTTCCCATTCAATGGTACTCATTACAAAGTAATGCTTTGTAATGAGCCTTTGGAAGTCCAGTTTGGACAACTTGGAAAAGCTACGTGTTTATAAAATAGTGTTTCAACTCATGCTTTGTGTTCTATGTCGTGGATATTTGGTACACATTCTCGTGTGTTTCTCAGGGTGCATACAGATATGGTGTTCTAACATCCGTCAAACCTTGCAAGGCAATGTTAGATGAATATTAGAACACCTAATCGATGTCGTGTACTTGGAGAAATGCGGGGAGGTGCTGCTGAATTTTTCGCAGACATAGGACTAATCATGAGTTATTCATTGTTTTATAAACATGTGCTTTTCTAATGGGATAGGACCACTTCCTATTAGAGAATGGAGTGGAAATATATAGACATGTTGTCACATTCATGCATTCATATTTACATCGACCCTGCCTAATGACTGGTCATAATTGAAGGTGGTATACTGTACGATACTTCAGTCGTCATGTCAGTCGATCGAAATTTGATGAAAAGGAAGAATGCTGACGATTTTGAGTGTCGCATTGACAAATTTTGCGACTTCACTTACGCGCATCCTGCACATGTTGACTTTGATAAGATAAGGTGTCCGTGCAGTAGATGTGAGTTATTGCATTGGAGAAAAAGAATTATAGTGAAATGGCATGTTCGTCGGTACGGTTTTATGGGTGGATACACAAGGTGGACGCAGCACGGGGAAATGATAGTATTGTCGTCCAACCCGGCTAGTCAAATTGAAGTTAGGGAGGAGGCACGGTATGATTACCGAGATATGATTATGGATGTTGGGCATGCTAATGTTGACTGGGTTAACGACGGTGGTAACGACAGTCCCCAACCCCCGAACGAAGGGGCTCATCAGTTTTATGAGTTGTTGAGAGCTGCGGAAGAGCCGCTGTGGGATGGAGCTCTGGAACACACACGGCTGTCTGAGGTTAGTAGGTTATTACAGTTGAAATCAGACCACGGGCTGAGTGAGAAAGGTTTTAACGAGTTTGTTACCTTAATCAAAGAAATTCTGCCTGAAAATGAAAAGCTACCGCTGTCGTACTATGACGCGAAGAAGATGATGAGTAAACTTGAGTTGAGCTATGACCGAATAGATGCGTACAATAACGATTGTGTATTGTTCTGGAAAGAGAATAAGGATTTGTCACGGTGTCCAGTATGTGATCATTCGAGGTACAAACCAGACAAAAGGAAGAAGAAAAATATTGCATGGAAGATATTACGATATTTCCCGATCACACCACGGCTTCAGAGAATGTACTACTCCTCCAATACGCATGAACATATGAGGGCTCACCATGAGACTCGTAGCAATGATGCCGATGTGCTGACACACCCAGCTGATGGAGAGGCGTGGAAGGAGTTTGACCGCAGGCATCCAGTCTTTGCTCAGGAGGTTCGGAATGTTAGACTTGGTCTGGCAACCGATGGGTTCAACCCTTTCAGTCAGTCTACCACGCCTTACTCCTGTTGGCCTGTTATTATTGTCCCGTACAACCTTCCACCAGGCATGTGCATGAAGAAGCCGTACATGTTCTTGTCGTTGCTTATTCCAGGGCCGAAAAGTCCCGGCAAGGACATAGATGTGTATTTAAGGCCGTTGATTAATGAGTTAAAACAGTTATGGAATCATGGAGTCAAAACATATGATGCATCCCTTAAACAAAATTTTCAGATGAGGGCTACTTTGATGTGGACTATACATGATTTCCCCACATTGGGAATGACGTGTGGCTGGAGCACACATGAGAAGCTAGCATGCCCTGCTTGTATGGGCGTGAACCATACGTTAAAGCACGGCGAAAAGCCCTCGTGGTTCGGATGTCACTGTAAGCTTTTGCCACCGGGCCATCAGTTTCGTAGGCAGAAGGATAAATTTGACATGACAATCGAGCATGAGGTTGTCACACTGGACTACCCATCTGGTGAAGAAGTGATCTCACACCTGGAGGCACTTGATACTGACATACCACACGACAAGGGTGTGCCAAATCAGAAGATTCCAGGGTACGGGAAAGAGCACAACTGGAGGACGCTTGTTATCCGAAACAACATGGATGTGATGCATATTGAGAAAAAGATTTTTGATAATGTGTTCAACACAGTGATGAATGTCAAGGGGAAATCAAAAGATCACCTTAAAGTGAGAAGGGATCTACAACAGTTGGGTGTACACCGTGAATTGCATCCTCGGACAGTCAGCAGGAGGACAATACTTTTGAAAGCACCTTACTGTCTAGACAAGAAACAAGTGGAGAAGGTCTGTCAGTGGGTTAAGAATTTGAAGCTTCCGGATGGGTTTGCGTCCAACATATCTCGTTGTTGCAATGTATCGGAATGCAAGTTCCAAGGGATGAAGAGTCACGACTGCCACGTATTCATGGAGAGATTCATTCCTATTGCCTTCTGGGGACTGTTGCCACGGGTTGTTTGCGAGACTTTGACTGAATGATCCGAGTGAGTAACATGGAAGTTCTTGAGAAGAACATTGTGGTGACGATTTGCAAGCTGGAGAAAATCTTCCCACCTTCGTTCTTTGATTCAATGGAGCATCTGCCTGTTCACTTGGCATATGAAGCTAAGATGGGTGGACCCGTGCAATATCGGTGGATGTATCCCTTCGAGAGGTAATCTTTAAATTGTTACAGTTGTTCGTTTACACTTAATGCGACACATGTTATCATTGATATTCCACCTAACTCTATTCGCTAAACTTCTAGGTTCATGTTCCATTTAAAGAAAAAAGTCCGCAATAAGGCTCGGGTTGATGGCTTAATTGCGGAGGCTTACATAATGGAAGAGCTTGTAAACTTTTGTAGTCAATATTTCGGTTAAATCAACTAGGCCGAAATGACCCCGGATCAAGCACAAATTTGGAAGGGCAATTGTCAATATTCAAGCAGTCAGGTAGTCCATTCGGCCGAACGTATACTTGATGGCTAACGGATGAAGAGTACAGTGCTGCAACAATATATGCCCTTCTAAATTGCGATGAAGTTTCGGCATTCGTTGAGTAAGTTAATGTCTTAATGCACTTACATAGCTGTACATAATTGAAAGTGTGTGATTAGCGAGTCAACTATATTGGTTTGCAGTGAGTTCGATGCAAAATCTTTAATCACTGATCCTGCTGGACTTGAATCTCATCGGAAATCACAATTTGTACAGTGGTTCAGAAGGCGTGTAAGTCTTTAACGAAATTATATTATGTGTTATATACAGTTCTGTGGCCAATTAGTATACTGATTTATCCTTAATTTTTACCGTCATCTACAATAGGTTCAGTCAATGGATAGATCAGTGGTGTCCTGCTTGAAATTACTAGCTCAAGGCCCTAACAAACAAACATCCTGTCATGGAGGCTATATCATCAACGGGTTTAGGTTTAACGTAAAAGATGATGACCAAACAAAACAAACCCAAAACCAAAACCAAAACAGTGGAGTCTTGGTCAATGGCGACTGTTATGCCAAGAATTGCATGGACTTTTACGGAGAGCAAGATGAGATTGTTGAGCTAACATATCTGGGTTCCCAAAACTGCCTGGTAATGTTCAAGTGTACGTGGTTTGATGTCACATGCAGTAGAGGAATCTGTGTTAGCTCTCAAGGGATTGTAGATGTCAATGTTAAGTCAAGACTTGCATCAGACGAGCCCTTTGTGTTTGCTAGTCAAGTTGCACAAGTCTTTTACGCGGAGGACGTCGCCAATCCCAAATCTCATTGGTATACAGTTATCAAGTCCAAGAAATTTCCCGTGACATATGACAGTGAGCTAGACACCTTTCAAGCCGACCAACCATCTGTCTTGTTATCTGTTGAGGTCAACAACGAGGAGGACGATCTTCCTCTTCCAACAACACTTCATGTAGGAGAAGAAGTCGTAGATGATGACGCGGAAGACTTGGAAAGTGTTGGAGATGATGTGACTGAGTCTACTGATGAAGAGGATGAATTAGAAGATGAAGAGGACGACGAGTCTAGTGATGAAGATGATGATGATTCACAAACTGAAAATGATTGACTTGTAATGTTGTAACATCATGGAAAAAATGTAGTAACATTTTAGAACTTGGTTCAGATTGATGTGTTTTTGCACCTTCGTTCATATATCGTGCCAATGATGATTTAAGCTAAATTATTGTTTTTAATGTGTTAATGTCTTTGCAATTTATCTATACGAAGTCGATATGGATAGGATACGGGCTATTCGTGGTAGGGTTGGAGGCTGAGGTGCTTCCTCACCGGTGGGTCCCACCTTGTTATTGCCCACTGATGACGAGACACAGACTGCTCTCGTACAGCAGACGGGGCCCCAACTCTAGCTCTAGCCCCAGCCCAATGCAGATTCATCCCATACGGGTGTTGATTCTCTTTCTTCCGTGGGTTCTACCTTAGGTATAGTTGATAACAGTGTTTAGTCAATTTTCGCTAGCCTTATATTTAAAGTATATTTGAACTGTATTAATGTCTGTGTTTTGTACGATCTCGACAAGGCCATGGCCCGACACGCGGGGTACGCATCGACCCCCAGCGTAAACAGAGAGTTACGCTCACCCAGGAGGGCCAGTAAGTAAAAAATATCACATCATGGCTTATATTTAAAATTTTGGGGTGTTAATTTATATTTGAACTGTATTAATTTATTTATTTATTTGTTTGGCAGGATCCTGGAGAATCAGGTGAGGACGAAGATCGGCGTTCTTGTGAAGGGCCGATTCCTTGAGCCACGCTTGTACTGGAAGAACTCAGACGCCGCTACGAGGGAGTCCCTATCGGAGGAGTGGCTGGTACGTTAAAGTACTTTTTCTGCGATAGTATTTGTTTAATTAGAACTTTTTTCTAAATTAATTTGTGTTATTGAATGCCTTGCAGGAGGGGTTCACGTTTGACTCGCCTGATCAGCAGGCGCTGGGGCGGCAGGCCTTCTTTGCTTACATGGGTAAGAATTACCCCAATGGCTCCACGACGCACAGGACCAGGCAAAGAAGAGTTTTAGTTTTGAACTTTACCTAAATTTGTTTAGAAATGACCTTTAAAAATAGTTTAATAAACTGTTGTAACAGTAAAGCGCTGTGCGATATCCGATCAATTAGCTCTACGCGACAACAACACTAAAAATAGCAAACGACATTAGAAACTTTAGAAATTACACTATCTTAGCTACATAAGATTATTGTGAAAGTTTTGGAATTTAATAACTAAAATTACTATTTTGAAATATACCGAAACCTCTTGTTTGGATAAAATCATTTAGCATGCTTTGGAAACTCAGAAAAATCCCAAAAATTTTCAGATTGTAGGCTTTGCAAAAATGATATGAGTTACTGTTTCAGACTTTATCCAAATAAATTTTAACATGTCTTAAAAATTGGGAAAGAAACTGCTGGAATATAATTTCTTTTAGCGACACTTTTAAGTTCAAAAGTTTGAACTCTCAGCATTTCTCTCATTTCTCTCTCTCTCTCTCTCTCTCTCTCTTTATGCGCAGCACCTTCTTCCTCACCAAAATGCAGCAATCCACTCCTTTCCAAACACACACCTCTCACCCCCCTCACTTCCACACATTAGCACACACTTAAACATAGTTATATACATGATTACACCTATATATAAACACCCAACACATTGCACACTCAACTACTTACACCAACACTTATATCTCACACCCACTGCCTCACGGCAGTGGGTCTTCTTCTTCTTCTACCCATAAATGCATACCGTAACCCACATATATTACAGTTATATACAAACACCCAACACAAGCTCAAGCCACACCATATTCAACCACTTACCCAAACACTTATATCTCACACTCACTGCCTCACGACAGTGGGTCTTCTTCTTCTTCCACACATAAATACACAGCTTAACCCACATAAATGTACCTACTTTAGGGCAGTTGTGTAGTCCCCTTGTCCAAGCCATGGCGGTGCCGCAAACACATGTCCACAGAAGCCATGGTTGTTCACTGCAATACCCATTTCTCCACAAAAACACTCTTGCAAACCCACACAATTCCAACCACGTGGCTACCCTCCACGATTCTCTCTCTCTAAAGGCAGCCCTCACGGCCGCTTCTTTTCAAGCACAACATCCCACGATCACGACAGCCACCATGATTGCCCTCTTCACTCACTCACAATTGTAAATCATACATATTTATATTCATTGCATAATGAAGGTGAAAGCCTTGCTGGAGATGCGTTCTTTTTGTCGGATTCCATCACCGAGCAGCTTCTCTCTTTCTCTCTCTCTCTCTGTTGTAACTGAAGAGCAATTGCTCTTTGTTTATTGTAACAAAAAAATTGGCTTCTGCAAATGTTAAATTTTTTCCTAATATCCTCCTCTATTCCCTCACTTTCCTAGTTTAAAGAATTGACATTATTCTCAAATAAAACCAGATTTTGTTAAAATCTTTTAATTATTCAATACTCCCCATTTAAAATTTAGATTTATAACTAACCCCGCTACACTAATCGTTGCTATAAAAAATTAAACGGCTAGAAAAAATACAAAGGTTCAGGATATGACAGTACCCCTGTCTGACTCCACGTGATTCTAGTATTTCATTGAAAAAGAAACAAAGATGATGTTGTACCTTAGTCTGAATATGCTTAAAAAATTGGTCGCCTCGTGTACTTGATGAATTGCACTAGACCATACATAGCATATGCTACAAACAGATTTAGTAGATCCTAATAAAGATAATTGGACTGCTAAATGTATCGTGCTTAAATATCTAAAACGCGCTATGGAGTATTCTCTATGCTTTCGTCGATTTCCTACAGCATTAGAAGGATATTGTGCACTACAAGAAAATAGGGTTTTAGCGACGGGGTAATCCGTCGCTAAAAGCCAAAAATCCGTCTCTAAAAGAATTAGCGACGGATTCACCGTCGCTAAATATCCCTCGTATAAAAGCCCGTCACTAATAGTTTAGCGACGGAATTTTTAAATCCGTCGCTAAATATGTCATTTTTACCGACGGATTTATTTTAATTAGCGACGGATATTCCGTCGCGAATTATATTCTTTAGAGACGGATTTATATTTTTGAGACGGAATATTCCGTCGCTAAATAAGTGATTGTAGGAATACTTTAGCGACGGAATTAATCCGTCGCCAAAAGTCAAATTTTTTTTTGAATTTTTTTTTATTTTTCAATTACCCAAACCTGTAATACAATTTTCAAATCTCAACAACAACGCGCAATAATCAATACAGAAAGAAATATATATAATCAATTATAAAAAAAATTCATATATGTACAAGCCGGGAACCGGATATAGCCGGTTAGGAGAGGGGAGAAGAGTACAAGGCGGGCACGGGGGGGGGGGGAAGCTAGGAACGGGCACGGGAAGGGGCTCATCAGGGGTTCCCGAGTCCCGGATCTGGATCCTGCTGATCCGGGGCCGGGGCGGCCTGTCCAGCAGTGCCCTGCTCCCTGATCATCCGGCACACCACTGTAGCAATGCGCTGGATCTCCTCGTCGTCCAACTGAGGCCGAGGAGCCGGTGTCTGTGGAGGGGCAGCAGGGGGTGAGGACGCTCCTATCACGGCACGAGCAGTCGTGCTAGGCAGGCCGCGTATGCGGCCTTTCGGCCGATTCACGACCTCCGGCGTATCCAGCCATCGCTTCAACCCCCCAGTACTCGCAGCCGTACTAGTGGACGCTGATGGCTGTCCGGACTGCTGCTCGGACCCCCTTAGCTGTTCATACGAGGCCTGCAAAAATAGTGGTTTAACGATATGTTAGGGCATTAATTAACGAAACAGACATTGAGGATAGAAAGAAAAAACATTAACTTAAATAAATTGACTCACATCGATCCGCCGGGCAATATCTGAAATATAGTCGCCCGCCCGGTGCGTCTCGTCCTTGTCCTTCTTCCGCACGTGCGTCTGATTATACGTCAGAGCTACGACCTCATCGTCCTCCAGATCCGGGTGCTCGACCGCGTTCTTGTGTCGGACGATGTCGTGTGGCACCGACCCCCCCGTGTGCGTCGGATCTTTGTTCTGTCTGTTCTCAGTCCCGCTCTTACTCTTGGCGTCCCAACCTGGATCCGTAGCCCACCGATCTATCATCTCCCCCCATACACGGTGAGATATCCAATGTGCGGGATATCTCGCCATGTCCGTCATCGGGGCACCCGCGGGCAGCGCCTTCTTCGCCCGGTCCCGTGCATCGTGGAGCCATCGGCGGTAATTCTTGCCGATGTAGGCAAAGAAAGCCTGCTGCCCCAGTACCTGCTGCTGAGGCGTGTCAAACGTGAACCCCTCCTGTAAGGCATTCAATAACACAAATTAACAACATAAAACAAACTGTAATTTAACATTTACTAACGCTGAAAAAAATACTTCACCGTACCAGCCACTCCTCCCATAGGGCCTCCCTCGCAGCGGCATCCCAGTCCTTCCAGTACAGGCGTGGCTCGAAGAATCGGCCCTTCACAAGAACGCCGATCTTCGTCCTCGCAATATTCTCCAGGATCCTGCCAAAGAAGTAATTAAATTAATTAATACAGTTCAAATATAAATTAACACCCCAAAATTTTAAACATAAGGCATGGGTGATATTTTTAGTACTTACAGGCCCTCCTGCGTGAGCGTAACTCTCTGTTTACGCTGGGGGTCGATGCGTACCCCGCGTGTCGGACCACGGCCTCGTCGAGATCCTACAAAACACAGACATTAATACAGTTCAAATATAAGGCTAGCGAAAATGTACGAAACACCGTTATCAACTATACCTGAGGTAGAACCCACGGAAGATGGAGAATGCACGCGCGTGTGGGATGAATCTGCGTCGGGCTGGGGCGACGGCTCGAGCTGGGGCTGACGGCGGGGCTGGCGATGGCTGGGGCGACGGTGACGGCGACGGCTGGGGCTGGGCCCCCGATGGCTGTCCGCGATCACTCTGTGCCTCGTCATCAGTAGGCAATGACGAGGTGGGACTAACCGGGGAGGAAGCAGCTCGGCGTCCAGCCCGGCCACGAATAGCCCGTATCCTATCCATATCTGACTTCATATAGATTATATACAAAGACATTAACACGTGAAAAACAATAATTTAGGCATAAATCATCATCGGCACTATATATATATATATATATATGAACGGATGTGCAAAAACACATCAATAAACACCAAGTTCTAAAATGTTACTACATTTTTCCCGTGATGTTACAACATTACAAGTCAATCATTTTCAGTTTGCGAATCATCTTCATCACTTTCGTCGTCGCCCTCTTCTTCGTGGGACTCGTCGTCCTCTTCATCTTCTAATTCATCCTCTTCATCAGTAGACTCGGTCACATCATCTCCAACACTTTCAACATCTTCCGCGTCATCATCTACGACTTCTTCTCCCACAAGAAGTGTTGTTGGAAGAGGAAGATCGTCCTCCTCGTTGTTGACCTCAACAGGGAACAAGACACGTGGTTGGTCGGCTTGAAAGGAGTCTAGCTCACTGTCATATGTCACGGGCAATTTCTTGGACTTGATAGTTGTATACCAATGAGATTTGGGATTGGCGACGTCCTCCGCGTAAAAGACTTGTACAGCTTGACTAGCAAACACAAAGGGCTCGTCTGATGCAAGTCTTGACTTGACATTGACATCTACAATCCCTTGAGAGCTAACACGGATTCCTCTACTGCATGTGACATCGAACCACGTACACTTGAACATTACCAGGCGGTTTTGGGAACCCAAATATGTTAGCTCAACAATCTCATCTAGCTCTCCGTAAAAATCCATGCAATTCTCGGCATAACAGTCGCCGTTGACCAAGACTCCACTGTTTTGGGTTTGTTTTGTTCGGTCATCATCTTTTACGTTAAACCTAAACCCGTTGATGATATAGCCTCCGTAACAGGATGTTTGTTTGTTAGGGCCTTCGGCTAGTAATTTCAAGCATGAGGCCACTGGTCTATCCATTGACTGAACCTATTGTAGATGACGGTAAAAATTAAGGATAAATCAGTATACTAATTGGCCACAGAACTGTATATAACACATAATATAATCTCGTTAAACAAGAATCTTTCCGAAATATCAAAACTACAGAATGATCGTTGCATATGTTACCAATTTCACATTAAATAGAACTCGTTGGCAATGAGTTGAACCATCTCGTTGCCAATGGACTTCTCAAAACAACAATTAATATAAAGAAGGCAGGGTTTGTAAACAACGAGTAATTGAACCATCTCTGGGCAACATGGAGTAATTATGGGATGTACAAGGGCTAATTAGGGCTAACTGGGTTATTAGGGTTAATTACGATTATTAATTATAGCTGATTAGGGTTGATTAGGACTAATTAGGGTTATTTAGTCCTAATTAGGATTTAATTGTGCCGAGTAGTGATGATTAGTCCTAATTAGGGCTAATTGGGCTTAATTGGGTTATGTTAGGGCTAATTAAGGTTAATGAGGGATAGTTTCGGATAATTATAGCTGACTAGGGTTTATTATGGCTAATTAGAGTTATGTAGTCCTAATTAGGGTTTAATTGTGCCGAGTAGTGCTGATTAGTCCTAATTAGGGCTAATTAGGCTTAATTGGGTTATGTTAGGGCTAATTAGGCTTAATTGTGCCGCGTGTCTGACACCTCCGGACACATACCGACACGTGTCCGACGCCCGACGCCTTTGGACACGTCCACGAAGCCTCCGGACACGTGTCCGACGCCCACCGACACGCACCTCCAGACACATCGGCATACGTTAATTTGTTTTTTAAATGTCGGACACCGTCGATCAGACGTGCTGTCCGTGTCTGCGCTAACTAACAGGTATCTCAATCCAATTGGGTCCCATCCTCCGTCAACAATCTCAATTCCGACACCTCATATAGGGTGTCGATATGGTGTCCGATACGTGTCTGACACTTCCGGACACGTGTCCGACACATACCGACACGTGTCCGACGCCTTTGGACACGTGTCCGAAGCCTCCGGACACGTGTCCGACGCCCACCGACACGCACCTCCAGACACATCGGCATACGTTAATTTGTTTTTTAAATGTCGGACACCGTCGATCAGACGTGCTGTCCGTGTCTGCGCTAACTAACAGGTATCTCAATCCAATTGGGTCCCATCCTCCGTCAACAACCTCAATTCTCAATTCTCAAATGCTCAATGCAATAAAAATTAACAAAAACCACACATTCAATCCAATTGGGTCCCATCCTCCGTCAATAATCTCAATATCTCAAATGCTCAATGCACAATTAACAATCTAAAATCATCAATTAATAATCGCAATTACTTCAAATGCACAGCTAATAACCTAAAATCATCGATCAATAATCACAATTCTAAAACGCACAATTAACAACCTAAAATTATCAAACAAATGATCAATGTTCAAATGGGAAAAAAATGTTCAAAATTCACATATCCGATGCCCTTGAATTATTTCAATTTAGGGTTCGATTGTATTAGGGCATTCAATTTAGGGTTTAATTTAGGGTTCAATTACTTCAATTTAGGGTTCAATTAGGGGGTTCTATTGATTCAATTTAGGGTTCAGTTGATTTGAGGCATTCAATTTAGGGTTCAATTAGTTCAATTTAGGGTTCGGTTGGATTAGGGCATTCAATTTAGGGTTCGGTTAGATTGGGGCAATCAATTTAGGGTTTAATTAGGGGTTCAATTAGTTCAAATTAGGGTTCGATTCAATTAGGGCATTCAATTTAGGGTTCAATTACTTCAATTTAGGGTTCAATTAGGGGGTTCTATTGATTCAATTTAGGGTTCGGTTGATTTGAGGCATTCAATTTAGGGTTCAATTAGTTTAATTTAGGGTTCGGTTGATTTGAGGCATTCAATTTAGGGTTCAATTAGGGTTCGGTTAGATTGGGGCAATCAATTTAGGGTTTAATTAGGGGTTCAATTAGTTTAATTTAGGGTTCGATTCAATTAGGACATTCAATTTAGGATTCAATTACTTCAATTTAGGGTTCAATTAGGGGGCTCTATTGATTCAATTTAGGGTTCGATTGATTTGAGGCATTCAATTTAGGGTTCAATTAGGGTTCGGTTAGATTGGGGCAATCAATTAGGGGTTCAATTAGTTTAATTTAGGGTTCGATTCAATTAGGGCATTCAATTTAAGATTCAATTACTTCAATTTAGGGTTCAATTAGGGGGCTCTATTGACAAATTAACAAAAAATTGAACCTAAATTGACATACAAATCTAAATAATTCAGATAATTTAGGGCATGTAACCTAAATTGAAGACAAATTAACAAAAAATTCAGATAATTTAGGGCAATTGACATACAAATCTCGAGGTGGGTACGACGGCGCCGGCGTTGGTGGTGCGGCGGCAGTGGTGGTTTCCTTGCGCGGCGACGACAGTGGAGGCTTTGTGGCACGACCGGAGTGCAAGGCTTGGTGGCGCGGCGTCGGGTGGGGGACGGGAGTGTCGCCGGAGCTGGGTCGCCGTAGAGAAGGGTCGCCGGAGGTGAGAACGGCGGTGGGTGGGAGCAGATTTCAGAGAGAGAACGGGGAGAGAGAAAGAAACCAGATCTGAATTTAAATGGAGGATCTTTAGCGACGGAATAAGTCCATCGCTAAAACTCCGTCGGTGAATGTCTTATTATAAAGACTTTTGCGACAGAATTTTTAGCGACGGTTTTATTCCGTCGTTTAAATAATTTTAAAAAAAAACTCAAAATTACTAATTTTATAAAAAATATTTAGCGACGGTAATTCCGTCGCTAAAAGTCCGCCGTTAAAACTCCGTTGCAAAATACTATTACCGACGGTGTCTTCCGTCGGTAATAGTATTTTGCAACGGAGTTTTAACGACGGTATATTCCGTCGCTTAAAGACATGTTTAGCGACGGAATACCTTCCGTCGCTAAAACTCCGTCGCAAAATACATATTTTCTTGTGGTGGTGATGCTAACATGATCTCTAATGCAAATCAGACATAATCCACGAGTGGCTATATTTTACTCTTGCACAGCTCGATCTATGATGGTATTCAGATTTCATTGAAGCAGAGTGGCTCAGGAACCACACTTACAGACATCCCTTTAAGGATGTGGCCAGTTTTATTTGTGTCCATGTTGTGTGATAGCCAGGCTGTGAGCCAACATTTGAGAATAAAGAATATAACATCAAGAGTGGGCACATTCACCAAAGACATGACATTACGCACTAGCTGTTGAATGATGGGATTATATCCCTTGCTTTTGTGATGTTATAGTTGAACTTGGCCGATCCTTTGACGAAACTACTAAGCATGAAGCTAGTAAGAAATACATCGAGGGGAATGGGACTTATGCCTATACCAGAGGTCAGCGGTAGTGGAAATCCAGACTATGTGAATGGTGATCCCATTAATTAGGTTCATATGGCAAATAACAAGCTACTTGTTGATCATTTGAGAAGTTGCCTCATATTTGACAGTGAAAGACCATCCTTATGGTGGTAGTCTAGTGTACAGCAACAAAGTTGGAGGTTTAGCACAAGCTCTTAGAAATCCATAGCCCAAGTTGTGGTGGTGTGTTTGGTTACAGTACATGTAACACTCTAAAATGTCTGGAGCGTTAGCCAATTAATTGATCGATTCTCAATGATCCAATCATCTCCCTTTCGCTAAGAAAACCCCAATAACTATCCATATCAGAGCTTCTACAAAGACTCAAATTCTTAACTAATTACTCTTAAATGAAAATACTAAATTGAAGTACTTAATTCGGTAAGTTACACACTGATTCCCTAGTAGGGGCTTAAATAGATAAAATACTAAAAATCAAAATCAACTCCATAATCAGGTTCTAACCACTCCAAGAAATCTACTGATGATTTTTACCTACAGAAGGGAACAGAAAAGAGTGAGCTTTTGAGAGCTCCGTAAGGTCGCTCAAAATCAGAAGAGGAGTACAAACGACTAAAAGATTACTTCAAAAGCAATAAGGGAAGAGGTTCGACTATGTCCCTTAAATTAGATAACAATGAAAACAATTTCAAACACACTATAAACCATGCAAATTGTATTGAACATGAGTGCATTGCAAAGCCACACATGCAGTGCTCAATAACAATGTGGTTACATATGCATATGAGCACTAGCTAAGGTACTAGTATCTCCCGACAATAAAAGACCATCTTTATATCACCGCCAACACAGACCATCCTCATAACTCCTCAATACACTAGCTCATGTCAATATTAGAATGCAATAATTGATAATAGAATGAATAAATCGATGCACAACGACTAATGAATTCTGAGCATCGATAAGGCTTTCCAATAAACGTGTAAGGCTCAAAAACAGGGTATTAAAGGCAAACGATGCAATTCATAACAATTATAATAGAGTTCAAAGAAAATTTGATAACAATTCAGAAAAATATTCATGAGGGCAAATGGATGAATTTGGGTTTCGGATAGAAATCCCTTACCTCAATCCAAGCTATGCACTCGCTGCAATTCAACCTTGTTCAAACCTTGAATTAACCTAAATGGGCAAATTAATTATTCGAATACAATCTAGCCTCATAAACTATTCACTACAAGAAGTAAGGCTTTTCGCGACGAAGCGATTCATCGCTAAAAGCATAACATCCATTGCTAAAGTCCGGGCATAAAAGTCCGTCGCTTAAAGTTTTGCGACGGAATTCCAAAATCCGTTGCCTAATATTGGACTTTCAGCCAGAGAATTTTTTATACATGAGCGACGGATTTTTCGTCGCTAAATGTATTTTTAGTATTTTAATTTATTTCCTTTTTTTTAAAAATAATTTATTACATTAAATATTTAGCGACGGAATAATATTTTTAGTGACAGAATTTTGGTCGCTTAAAGTTCACTTTTTAGCTACGGAATTTCCGTCGCAAAAAGTGGAGCTTTAGGGTTACTCTTTAGCGACAGAATAAATCAGTAGCTAAAAGTAAAAAAAATTAATTTTTTAATGCTCAAACCTGTAATTACAAATTCAAGTTCTCAACAACAAGGCATAATCCCCTAAATGCACATTAGGGTTAAATAATTGCTGATCCATCATAATTATTTAACCCTAAAATAAACACAAAACAACTATATAACTTTAAAAAATGTTTACTATAATGAAAAATGAAATGTACATATAGTTTAGGAGGGCACGGGAGCTGGATACAATAGAGTAGGGGAAGGGAAGGGATGGGAGTACAAGCCGGGAAAGCACGAGAGTGGGAGGGGAGTACAAGTTTGGAGGGCACGAGAGGGGGCTCATCAGGGGTTGCCGAGTCCTGGATCTGGATCCTGATCCGGAGCCGACTCAGCATGTCCAGTAGCAGTGCCTGCATGTAAAGTCACGAATGCATTAATCTCGATAGCCCTCGTAATATTAAGCATTTATAAACTTATATAGTGTTTGTACCTGATCCTACGTCCTGATCATCCTGAACACCTCCGTGCCTCGTCTAACGGTCGCTGCACAGTCGGTGCCTATGTCTGTGCAGGGGCAGCGGGGGGTGGGGACGCTCCTATCATGGCAAGTGCAGTCATGCTAAGCAGGCCGCGTATGTGGCCTTTCGGCCGATTGACGACCTCCAGTGTATCCAACCATCACTTCAATGCCCCAGTACTTGTACCCGTACTTGTGGACGCCGATGACTGCCAAACTGCTGCTCGACCCCCTAATCTGTTCATATGAGGCTTGCAAAAATAATGATTTAAAGATATGTTGGGGTATTAGCGCAACAAACATTGAATACAAAGACCAAATTTAACAAAATGACTCAAACATACATCGATCCGCAGGGCAATACTTGAATCGTAGTCCCTCGCCCGGTGCACATCGTCCTTGTCCTTCTTCCTCATGTGCGTTAGATTATACGTCAGAGCTATGACATCATCCTCATCTAGGTCCGTGTGCTCAACTGCATTCTTGTGTAGGATGATGTCGTGTGCCACTGCCCCCCTCTATGCGTCGAATCTTTCTCACATCTGTTCTTGGCCCCACTCCTACTTTTGGTGCACCAGCCTAGACCAGTATCCCACCGATCAATTATCTGCATCATATAGAAGGAGATATCCAATGTAGGGGATATTTTTTCAACTCCTACATCGAGGCAACATCGGACATCATCTTCTTCTCCAGATCTCACTCGTCATGCTGCCATCGGCGGTAATTCTTACTGATAAAGGCAAAAAATCCCTGCCGCCCCAATGCCTGCTGCTCAGGTGAGTCAAACGCGAACCCCTCCTGTATGGCATCCAGTTACACAAATTAATTGAAATACTACATTATACCTAAACAAATACTATTGCAAACAAAAATAAGATAATTGTACTAGCCACTCCTTCCATAAGGACTCCCGCATCCTGGCATCCCAGTCCTTCCATTACTCCCGTGCCTCTAAGAATCGGCCCTTCACAATAACGCGCATTAGCGTAACAAACATTGAATACAAAGACAAAAATTAAACAAATTGACTCGAACTTACATCGATCCACCGGGCAATACCCGAATTGTAGTCCCCCGTTCGGTGCACATCGTCCTTGTCCTTCTTCCTCATGTGTGTCTGATTATACGTAAGAACTATGATCTCATCCTCCTCCAGGTCCGGGTGCTCAACTGCATTCTTGTGTTGAATGATGTCGTGTGCCACCGACCCCCCCCCCCCGTGTGCGTCGGATCTTTCTCACGTCTGTTCTTGGCCCCACTCCTACTCTTGGTGTACCAGCCTAGACCAGTATCCCACCGATCAATCATCTGCCCCATACAGAACGAGATATCCAATGTATAGGATATTTCTTCAACTCTTGCATCGAGGCACCCTCGAGCAGCATCTTCTTCGCCAGGTCCCATGTGTCCTCCAGCCATCGGTGGTAATTCTTGCTGATATAGGCAAAAATGCCTGCCGCCCCAGCGCCGCTGCTCAGGCGAGTCAAACGCGAACCCCTCCTGCAAGGCATCCAATTACACAAATTAATTGAAATACTACATTATACCTAAATAAATACTATCGCAAACAAAAATAAGATAATTGTACCAGCCACTCCTCCCATAGGGACTCTATCGTCCCGGCATCCTAGTCCTTCCAGTATAGCCATGCCTCCAAGAATCGACCCTTCACAAGAACGCAGATCTTTGTCTTTGCCTGATTCTCCAGGATCCTGCGAAATAAATACATCAAATAAGTGAACAATAATAACTATTGGAATTGAAGAATGTGTATACTACATGATGTTATTTTTTTACGTACTGGCCCTCTTGGGTGAGAGTAAGTCTCTATTTACGCTGGGGGTCGATAAGTACCTGAGTGTTGGGCCACGGCCTTGTCGAGATCCTACAAAATATTGACATTATTACAGTTCAAATATAATTTAAATATAAGGCTAGCAAAAATTAACTAAACATCGTTATCAAATATACCTGAGGTAGAACCCACAAAAGAAAAAAGAATCAACACGCGTGTGGTTGGAATTAGGGTCGGACTGGGACAACGGCTCAGGCAAGGGCCCTGTCTACTATACATGAGCACTCTATGCCTCGTCATCAGCCAACAATGACGAGGTGGGACCCACTGGGGAAGAGGTAGCTCGGCGTCCACCTCGACCATGAATAGTCCGTATTCTATCCATAACTAACTTTGTATAGATAAACTGCAAAGAAATTAACACATGCCACGGGAAATTTCTTGGACTTGATAACTTAAAAGGTGCTTGGTCAACTTGAAAGTTGTCTACCTCACTATTATATGCCATGGGAAATTTCTTGGACTTGATAACTGTATACTAATGAGATTTGGGATTTGCGACGTTCTCTGCGTAAAAGACTTGTGCAGCTTGACTAGCAAACACAAACAACTCGTCCGATGCAAGTCCTGACTTGACATTGACATCTATAATCCCTTGAGAGCTAATACAGATTCCCCTACTGCATGTGACATCGAACCATGTACACTTGAACACTACTAGGCAATTTTCAGAACCCAAATATGCTAGCTCAACAATCTCATCTAGCTCTACATAAAAGTCCATGAAATTTTCATCATAACAGTCGCCGTTGACCGAGACTCCACTATTTTGGGTTTGTTTTGTTCGGTCCCCATCTTTTATGTTAAACCTAAATTCATTGATGATATAGCCTCCATGACATGATGCTTGTTTATTAGGGCCTTGAGCTAGTAATTTCAAGCAGGAGGCTACTGGTCTATCTATTCACAGAACCTATTGTAGATGACGGTTAAAATTAAGGATAAAAAAGTATACTAATTGGCCACATATCTATATATAACACATAACATAATTTCATTAAAGACTTACACGCCTTCTGAACCACTGTACAAATTGTGATTTCTGATGAGATTCAAGTCCAGCGGGATCAGTGATTAAAGATTTCGCATTGAACTCACTGCAAACCAATATAGTTGACTCGCTTATCAAACAATTTCAATTATGTATAGTATTTTTTTTAATTAAGACATTAACTTACTCAACGGATGCCAAAACTTTGTCACAATTTTGAAGGGCATATATTGTTGCAACACTGTACTCTTCATCCGTTAGCCATCGAGTATAGGTTCATCCGAAAGGACTATCTGACTGCTTGAATATAAAAAATTGCCCTTCCAAATTTGTGCTGGATCCGAAGTCATTTCAGCCTAGTTGATTTAACCTTGTATCAACATCAGGCCCAAAATATTGGTTACAAAAGTTTACAAGCTCTTCCATTACGTAAGCCTCCGCAATTGAGCCCTCAACACGAGCTTTATTACGTACTTTTTTATTTAAATGGAACATAAACCTAGAAGTTTAGCGAATCGAGTTAGGTGAAATATCAATGATTATAGGTTTTGCATTAAGTGTAAACAAACAACTGTAACAAGTTTAAGGATTACCTCTCGAATGGATACATCCACCGATATTGCACAAGTCCACCCATCTTAGCTTCATAGACCAAGTGAACAAACAAATGCTCCATTGAATCAAAGAACAAAGGTGGGAATATTTTCTCCAGCTTGCAAATTGTCAACACAATGTTCTTCTCAAGTACCTCGATGTTACTCACCCAGATTGTAGAAGAACATATATCTCGAAAGAAATGAGATAATTTAGTCAAAGTCTCGCATACATGTCACACCCCCCGGAAGGGGCACAACCCTTAACAGACTAGTTAACACCTATACTTCAAGGATAAACAGAGCTTTACTACAAAACCTCAAAAGAAACATCGGAAGTATGCTTAAACATTATAGTCGTCCATAAGTGGAAAGACTGAACATAACATTATATTACAGACTACCTCTCTTCTATACAAGTACTATACTCTAAAATAAAAGAAGAACAACTGAAACGTTGCTCACCAAGCGTAATACTCGTGAGTCTCCCCAAGGTAATGCTCTTCATCCTTTGGCAAATACTCTAACTCCGAACCTAGAAAAAAAGTATCGGGAATGGGTCAGCCTAATGGCTCAGTAGGGTATCCGGTGCTTTTAAGTCCAAACATGGTTTGATCATATTATGTATAGTTAGTATGAACATGCAAGTCCCTTGAACAGATGATACCAACGTACTTAAGAATAATTTAACATATCGAGTAATACATTCAAGCATCTGCTCATACCTGCCTTCAAAAGAAACGAGAACAGCATATCGAGCAAGATTTTAAATCTTGTAGAACATATACGAGAATGAAAAGCAAGACCTAAATATTAACTTGATCTCGTCAAGAATAACCAAACAGTACAAAAAAGTTCAAGACAAATATAAGCCAAGTACGAGAATATCAATATGCAAATAAGCCCCTCATGCACGAGCCAACCTTCCCCGAGTGCGAGAGACTCTTCGTATCGTAACCAACTGATGTAGCGGGTTCGATAGAAGAAGTCCAACGTCATCACAGGCATGCCAATAATTCCTTTCAAAAAGTAGTACACATAGTTAGTGCGTACTATCAAGACATGAACGAGAACGAGAGCCCTGGCCGGATAACTTCCAACCCTGGCAAATAACACCCTCAACTCACTTTTTTCCTCCTCCTTCACATGATATGCATAATCATGTACAGATGTCAACATGAATGTCATCAAGTACCTCAAAAGAGGTTTAATCCCCTGTCGAGTCATATTTACCGTATTATCAACAATACATGCCAAACATGTAACCTAATCTCTAATGCACAAACTAATTCGGTAATCAAGTAAGTAACGATTTGAGGTCCTTCCTTAAGTACCCTACTCCTATGTATACTTACATTATTATGTAGATATTTGAGTGTCCATTAAAGACCTGAAATTTTCCTAGTTATTCACCATTAAGCCCAACACGAAGGAACTACTAGTTTAGGTTACCTAATCTGACCAGTATTTCAAATGGCAGCAGGAGTAGTCTGTACTCCGAAAATCATAACAATTTAATTACAAGGCCTGTATAGTCAAACTATATATATTTCTGAAACCTAGACTTAAATATCTACATCAAAGTATTTTACTTGACACGAAACTATTGTTTTAAGATCATATTAAGCCCTTAAAAATACAAACTTCAGAATCTGCCTAACAACAGTTTCACAAGATAGGTTCCAAGCCATGAATTTTAAACCATAGCAATAGTACTTGAAATAATCTGAACTTTAGTATGTATACTCTATACATGTACTAGTGTAACATATGAAATAACCAAGTCCATATATTAACTAAAGGTATATATTTCTAAGCATCACAATTACTCTAAATCTAAGAATGTACAGTTTCACAGAACAGGTTTCAAGCCATGAATTTTAAACCATAGTAATAGTACTTGAAAACTCTAAAATTTGGTATGTATACTCTAAACATGTATTAGTATAACATATAAAATAATCAGGTCCATATATCAACTAAAAGTATATCTTTCTAACCTCCAAAAGTATTCTTATTCCATGACTGTTTTGCAGATTTCAGCATACATGATCATACTTCTTCTTGAATCATTTTAAGCAACTATAAATAAGTGTTTTAGCATTACTCATAATACTTCTCATACATGTTTTGAAGACTTAAAAAAAACACAAGATAACCTACCTTAAAGAAATTATGGCCAAGCCAATTCAAGAAGGTTGATTCAAATCTCCCTCATTTGTTCTTCCTTTTCTTTCTTCTTCTTTCTCTTTTTTTCACTCTTTCCCTTCTCTTTGGCCGAAAGTTGCTCTTCCCTTCCACCTTGTTTCTAATTATCCACTTAGGCTTCTTTCCAATTTTGTATTAGTTTCTTTTGCTTACTCACCACCAAATAATAGCTGGTAAATCCTCCAACAATTAATTCAAGAGCAACACATGGCATGCCACTAATACCAACTTTTCATATTTGCATATTGGCCCCAAGGTTTTTCCTAATTACTTTTTAACCCCCAAAGTTTTACATAATTATATTTTGGGCCCACAACTTAATTTCGATATTTATTTTATCTATACAAATATTATAACACGATTATATTATTTTAATCAAATTTAAATATGTTTAAACTTAATAAAATGATTAGTAGCTAATTAAGATCGGGGTCTCACAATACAACCCTTGGCAACAGTCCCCGAAAAGCAATAGGAATGAATATCTCCATGAATACGTGGCAGTCGTGACTCTTTATCCCTTGGAACTTGCATTCCGATACATTGCAGCACTGAGGTATGTTGGACGCAAACACATCCAGAAGCTTCAAATTCTTAACCCACTGACAGACTTTCTCCAATTGTTTCTTGTCTAGACAGTAAGGTGCTTTCGAAAGTATCGTCCTCCCGCTGACTGTCCAAGGATGCAATTCACTGCGTACACCCAACTATTGTAGATCCCTTCTTGCTTTAAGGTGATCTTTTGATTTTCCCTTGACATTCATCATTGTGTTGAACACATTATCAAAAATATTCTTCTCAATGTACATCACATCCATGTTGTTTTGGATAATGAGTGTCATTCAGTAGGCTAACTCCTAGAAAATACAATGTTTCCTCCACTGGTGCTCTTTCCCGTATCCTGGAATCTTCTGATCTGGCACACCCTTTCCGTATGGTATGTCAGTATCAAGTGCCTCCAGGTGTGAGAGGCACTTCTACACCAGATGGGTAGTCCAGTGTGACAACCTCACGCTTGATTGTCCCGTCAAATTTATCCTTCTGCCTACGGAACTGATGGTTTGGTGGCAAAAGCTTTCGATGACATTCGAACCACGAGGGCTTCCCGCCATACTTTAACATATGACCGGGGTTCACACCCATACAAGCAGGGCATGCTAACTTCCCTTGTGTGCTCCAGCCACACGTCATTCCCAATGTGAGGAAATCATGTATAGTCCACATTAAAGCAGCCTTCATCTGAAAGTTTTGTTTAAGGGATGCATCATATGTTTCAACTCTATCATTCTATAATTGTTTTAACTCGTCAATCAACGGCCTTAAATACACATCTATGTCCTTGCTGGGACTCTACAGCCCCAAAATAAGCAATGAAAAAACATGTATGGCTTCTTCATGCACATGCCTGGTGGAAGGTTGTATGGGATAATAACAGCATGCTACGTGGAGTAAGGCATGCTAGACTGACGGAAAGGGTTGAACCCATCGGTTGCCAAACCAAGTCTAGCATTCCAAACTTCCTGAGCAAAGACTTTACGACTCGCAAAAGATTATTAACAAAAGTCCAACAGGCTTGATGGCTCATAAAAGATTATTACAATAAAAATTCATTAGACTAATGGTCCACTGCATCTTCTTCTTCCTCATCTTCGGCATCATCTTCTTCCTCATCTTGCAAACCCCTTGGACTTATCCCCAGTGCCTTGTAATGGTTCCGCTTGTCATGGTTGGTCATTTTGTTGCACAATGCACACCTTTTCAGCTTTTTAGGTTGAGTTGCTTGTTCAATAGAGCTCTTCATCCGCGTAGATCTCTTGCGGCCTTTCGTTTGCGATATAATTGGATCCAAAGGCCGGATATCATTGTCGTCTTCCTCCCCCGGCTCATCATCTTCTGATCCCTGTGTAGGCTCAGTGTCAACCGCATTGCTGACTGAAGCTGCTTCAAATTGGTCGACGATGGGCTCTTGCTGCTGAGCTACCTCGAGGAGATGTTTATACCCAGTCATTGTAGCAGCACCCTTTACGGACAAACGGGTGAACATCGTCACCAGATGATTATACCGCAACGTCTCTGATTCTTCAAAGTCAGTATACGGGTGCTCCGGAAAGGCAATGGTACCGTGCAACCTGTTTGCACCTTCGTCCACCGTGGCAGGACGTATTTATCGGGGATTGTCCTGATATTCTTCTGGGTGAAAACCGCAGAATGTGTCTACACAGGATGCCATGGAACTCAAACTTCTTGCAAACACATGTCACCGAATCCGTCAATGTGTCATGGCTCACCGTATAAATTCTGCGCAGCTTCTCAGGGACGAGGTCATTCACGAGCGAATAAACCTTGTACTCACGCGTAGACTTTTCTGCCACCTTATTTATACTGTATCGTCCCGATTTTTGCAGCTCTACTTGGTATAGCATGAAGATCTCCTTCGTATAGACTTTGGCACCGTTCAGCTCCAACGGGGTCTCAAGCAACCTTCTCCTTTGTTTGTACGTGCTTGCAAAGTCTGCAGCCCTTTCTTTCACGAATAACGAAGCAACCGCTTTTTGTGCAGATGTGACGAAACTCTTCAAATTGGTAGCTGTACCCACATAACTATCGAACAGGCATTCATAGATTCACTCCTGCCCGTCGTTTTCATGCCCGCAGAAAAATACCTTCTCGTGTAAACGCCAATCCATTGCTCTTTGAGCTCGTACAAGTGCTGGAGCCACTCGTTGTCTTGCAATGAGTAATCCCAACAAGCTTTTCCCACCTCTCCTCAAATTCCTCAATCGTTAATGACTTGTCAAAATCCTGTTTAAAGTCTGGATACTTTGCATACACGTGATGCAGACGTTCAGGGTATTTGTTGCTTATGTGCCAAGTGCACAAGTTGTGTCGAGTATCTGGGAAGACGGTAGCAATAGCCTTCTTCATTGCCAAATCTTGATCGGTGATGATAACTTTGGGTGCTTTGAAGTTCATTGCTTCCAGCCACGCTCTAAACAACCATACAAAAGAACTCTCGCTCTCGTCCCTTAACAAGGCGAACCCGAACAGGATGGAGTGATAATGATGATTGACGCCTGTGAAAGGAGCGAACGGCATCGAGTACTTGTTGGTACGGTATGTGGTGTCGAAAGTCACGACATCCCCAAAATGCTTATAAGCTAGCCTCGAACGACCGTCGACCCAAAAAATTGTGCTAACTCGATGCTCGTCGTCAAGTTTATAATCGAAGGTAAACTGCGGGTCCTCCATCTGCATCCGTTTCAATAGGCTCATTGTGGATTGAGCATCATTGAGGTCATACGCGGCTCGTCTATGGGTTCGGACCGCGTTACGAACGTCTGTCGTGTTAAAGTTTAAATTTTGAATTCCCCCAGCCTGTTCAGCAAGAACATTAACAATGTCGGTAGGTCCTATCGGCGCATTGCTCATTGTGTGAATTAGGCTCCTTGCGACCTTACCCATCTTCTTGTGTTGATGCATCTGACTCACCTTAGAAGGGGTTACTAACGGGTGATTGTGTGCCAGTTCCAGGCTGGTAATAAGCCAATGATCTTGCTTGGGTTTATAGCTTACGAACATCTTGACCTGGCAATTCGTGCGCGCAAAGCAGTCCCGTCTTCTCCGCACATATCCTATTTTGTCATCACTGTCATCATTACCGACGTGTGTCTCATTTTGTAGTGGGTTTCTGCTCCTATGACACTCGTATAAGCGAGAGCATATTTTTTGTTATGTTGCTTGTTGTAGTCTTTATTCTAATGCCAAATCCAACCCTCAATGAATACGCTCGAAAACATCCTTCTGCTTCCTGCAATGTTTGAAACATTCGTCCTAGATACGGATCACTAGCATCTACTTGGGTGTTGGAGCTTGAAACAAAATCAGACATTGTGAAACAAAACCTATGTAGAAATAGATTACGCTTAACTATTAAATGACATTTCTTGAACGTATCAAATAAAAATTACTTTGATGAATAGACCAATTTAGCGTGACAAATATATCAAACATAATCTCAAAAGTATATCCAATTTAACAATTCTTAATTTCTCAAAAACAACAAATTAAAATTACTAAGATGAATAGACGAATTTCGCATGCCAAAATACAACTAACATAATCTCAAAAAATTCCAATTTAACTATAATAAATTTTTTGAAGTTAATAAATTAATTTCTTGAACATCACAAATTAAAATTACTTTGATGAATAGACTGATAAATACAACAAACATAAACCCAAAAAAATCTATATATCCATCCCAAAAAAAAAAGAAACTTCATTATTTAACCCATAAAGAAAACTTCACCATTCACAAACTTACCTTGCTTGAGTGAAGCTTGAAGCAAATGTTACTTGAAGCTTGAAGGGAGCTGGAAATGGAAGTAAGTGGATCTCAAGTAGATGAAAATGGAAAAAGAGATGGGAATTAGGGCACTTTTGGGGCATATTTTCCAAGTGATCTGCCATACTGTGTTGCAGACGACAGTCATGGGGACAAGATGTGACATGTGGACAGGATTTGACAATTGTCAGGCAAAAAGTCGTCTGCTACACAGTGTAGCGGACTACTTTTGCCTGACAATGTCAAGGTCAAAAAGTTGTCCGCTACACTGTGTAGCAGACGACATGGGAGGGGCAATTTGGTAAAAAAATCCTATCCTCCGCTATACTATGTAGCGGACGACTGACAAACTTTTTTAAAAAAAGATCTGGGCCGTCCATCCTGAAAGGATGGACGGCCTATCGCGTTGGCAACTTTTCCTATTTTGCCCGCGCGATCAACCAATCAGCTTATATATATATATATATATATATATATATATATATATATATATATATATATATATATATATATATATATATATGGGAGCTGATCCGTTGATAGCGCTAGCAAAATAGGAAAAGTTGATCCGTTGATGGACAGCCCAAATCTTTTTCTTGCATTTTTTAAAGTCTGTTATGATATATATATATATATATATATATATATATATATATATATAGGGAGCTGATCCGTTGATAGCGCTAGCAAAATAGGATAAGTTGCAAACGCGATCTGGCCATCCACGGGCGATCTGTGGACGGTCCATATCTTTTTATGTTTTTTTTAAGTCCGTCCGCTACATAATGTAGCGGACGAGTAAACAGACTACTTTTTTTTCTCTTTCACTGTCCTTTCTCTCATTGTTCTGACATCTCTCTCACTGTCCTTTCTCTTTCTTTTCCTTCTCTCTCTCTCTCCTTCTTCCTCAATACCCACCCAAAGGTACTTATATCACTTCACACGCCCACTGCCGTGAGGCAGTGGGTCCCCCTTTTCTTCTTTCATTTACACATACACACACATTTATATATAAACACACTGCACTAGACACACTACACTCTTCAGACCCATTTCATTCCACTTGTATTACCATGTATCCACACACCACACATGCACACAACCAACACTCCCCCTCTCCACTCCCACTGCCGTGAGGCAGTGGTTCCTCTCTCTCTCATTTTTCTTTCTTTTCCCATGCACTCCACAATTACATAAACTCACACCACACAAATCTACACTCCCTACCTTCCATTTTACATCCAAAAATTGAAGCTGTTGCCTAATTGTCTATAAATACGAAAATTGATTACTTGGGTCCCTGGAATGTTGTGCGGAAATTTTTTTTCTTTCTCTATTCGGTTTCTCTGTCAAAGCAGAGAAGGAAACTGAACCTCCACTTCTTCTTCATCCTCTGTTGCTGTGGTTGAGGAAGAACAGGAAAATGAGGACAGTGAGAGAAACGAGAGAGAGAGAGAGAGAAGGGAAAGAAAGAGAAAGGACAGTGAGAGAAAAGAGAGAGAGATATCAGAAGGACAATGAGAGAAAGGACAGTGAAAGAGAAAAAAAAAAGTAGTCTGTCTACTCGTCCGCTACATAATGTAGCGGACGGAGCTGAAGGGTATTTTTGTCAAAATTTTGTCCGCTACATTATGTAGCAAACGGACTTAAAAAAACGTAAAAAAAGATCTAGACCGTCCACAGATCGCCCGTGGACGGCCAGATCGCGTTTACAACTTATCCTATTTTGCTAGCGCTATCAACGGATGAGCTCCCATATATATATATATATATATATATATATATATATAGTCTTCGCTTAAAATTGTGAAACATAAGATTTTAGAACTCGTATCTTTGCGACACAACAACTTTTAAGAGTCTTCTCGTCGTGCCAAATCAACCACAACTTTCATCCTGAAAGCCCCCTAATTCAGTTGGACTTGTCATTTAACAACTAAGATCTCAATTTGATAGCAGAATTATAATTTATTGTCCTGTTGGATGACAAAAAACATCATGAATCAATCTTTATCAACTACAAACCTATGATCTATATGATTTATCCTTTCTCCGGCCATGCAAGGTAAACTCAACTTTTTTCTCTTTCTTTTTCATTTATCACCACATGGTGCTTATAGCCTTGCACATTTCAGGTCATTAACGGTATGTAAGGGGAGACGAAGTTCAGCAAATTGGTTTGGAGGTGGCGCATATCCCTCAGAAAGTGCCTTCTTCGCTTGGGCTTCCTTCAGAGTGTGTCACTGCCAAGTCAGAGCCCGTCTCTCTTACTGATTTTAGAGGGAACCCGATATATGTTATTTGAAGATTCTTTGATTCACGACGCTATGCTGTTATATCATGCATGGATGCAGGCCATTGGTATCCTTTAGTGATGTCAAGACCACATGAACGCACTCTTTATCTCTTAAGTCTTTGGTCTACCTTTAGAAGCCTTTCAGACTAAATGATCCAATCATTGTTAATGATGGATGACTGTTTCCAAATTATTCCTTTGCTGCATGTCAAGCATGCCATTGGGTGTTAAGTAATGCTATTGATCCGTCTATCTTTCCGAATATATTTGTTAACCCCCTTGATCCATGTGCCTGTGAATTTCGTGAAGAGGCATACTAGTCTCTTTGAAATAGTAAAAAAACAGTTGTCTGCACCCTGTAGTATCGTCTCTTCGGGAATAAAATAAAGGGGAGGGGGTGTAATCTCCTTGCTTAGATCTGCTGATGGAGTCAGTCCCCTTAGAATTAGAAGGCTTCCGCACCAAGGCTTTTTTAACGGTTTTGAGCAAGAAAGTGAACTTCTTATGGGACTTAGAATCACCTAAACGAGGCCTAGACATGAAAGTGGGCAGATCAAAATGGTAAGTAGAATTGGCTAGACTCCAGATGGCTTGGCTATTTTCTTACTATTGGGGATTTCGATGACAGGTTTGTATGGATTGCTTACTTACGGTAATGTTAAAACAATAAGCTTGAAGAAATAGCTCAAATGGAAATCGTGGATTTAAGGAGTCTTGCATTGCATCAAGTTGTGCACTAATGGTTCTGATGACCTTCGTGTAAAGGTTCACTTTGAGATTGGGAGGGTAAAATGGTGATCTAAACCGTATTAAACACGTTTCGGCAAATTTTGCTATGCAGTGGGTTCTATTGCCACTCTGTCTTATATGCTTTTTACTCATGTCGCTTGCAAAAATAATTTCATGATATTCTTTGCCTTCTAGCATGAATTAAGGATGCGAAATGACATTTTAGGGTTGGAAGCATCCTCCCCCTTATTATTCCACTAACTCATTATTAAGGAGGACTCTTGCATTGCATCAAATCGTGCACTAATGGTTCTGATGACCTTCATGTAAAGGTTCACTTTGAGATTGGGAGGATTGGTTAAAACGTGTTTAAATTGTATTAAATATGTTTCGACAAATTTTACTATGTAGTGGGTTCTATTGCCACTTTCTCATATGGTTTTTTACTCATGTCGCTTGCAAATATAATTTGGTGATATAATTTGCCTTCTAGCATGAAATAAGGATGTGAAATTGCAATTTAGGGGTGAAAGCATCGTCTCCCTTATTATTCCACTTACTCGTTATTAAGAGATGATGCCAAGGAAAGTGGGTTCGTACCTACGTGGACGTGCCACAAAGGCTGCAGTCCGAGTCAGCTTCCAAGTGTGCAAAGTGAGAGACAGTGAGGGCAGAGTAAAGGTAGAGAGCAAGGCTCCCCAGACAGGCCCAAGCGCTGGCAGCGCAGCGCAGACAGCGCAACGAACAGGGCCGGCAGTCAACAATCCAAGCTAGGGACCAAATCAGGGGTGCAGCGTCAAGGGTCCGATGTCAGAAGTCCAAATGTGTTTCTCTCACTAGAATTACAGAGAGAGAATAGGTTCTTAGAGAGAGAAAGTGAAAATGTCAAATGAGAGAGCCCGTGCCAAAATGAGTTCCAAAGTCCACTATTTATAGGCAAAAGTGCACCTGTGTCACCAATGTGTCATCAACCGACATGTGTCATCCCCTGGGAATGACACGTCACTAGGAGGTCCACAAATACTGGTTCTCTGTCGGACTGTCGGTCCCTAATTTGCAGTGCCCTACCCACGCAGCATCTCCCTACCTGTATGAGAAGACTGACCACACCGCGGTAGCATGATCAGAGTAAGCCCATTGCCCCAGCCACCGTTCCAAGCCCTTACTGAATCCCACAAGGTGCGTCAAGAGATGCACAGAGAAGCTGACAGCGGTAAAGGTTGCCCCTGTAGCCAACTACCAGGCAGACTAGGCATGATGCCCTCCAAAGACCTACTCCGATCCCGGAGTGACCCGTGGGTCATTGTCCTAGTGGTGTCGATGCTCAACAGTAACTTTAGCAGACATGATCGTAGCTCAGTGCTTAGAGTCATGCAAGTTAGCCCAGACGGCGATGGCTTTATGGTAACGAGCCCATTCCGTGGCGGTAATG
Source organism: Escallonia herrerae (assembly GCA_033070095.1). Lineage (NCBI taxonomy): Eukaryota > Viridiplantae > Streptophyta > Magnoliopsida > Escalloniales > Escalloniaceae > Escallonia > Escallonia herrerae. Next base: position 136,466 of record JAVXUP010001287.1, read on the forward strand.
ACTTTGTAACGAGTCCATCTAGCTGCGAGGGGTCCTTGTGCAGAAGCACTATGAGCGGAGCCCCTCGGAATGATGACGGCGATGGCTTTGTGGTAACGAGCCCATCTCGTGGCGGCGATGACTTCGTGGTAACGAGTCCATCCGGCTGTGAGGAGTCCTCGCGCTGGAGCACTACGAGCGGAGCCCCCTAGAATGACGACGACGATGGCTTTATAATAATTGTGATACCCCAAAAAATATCAAAAATTTATCTAACCGTGAGTTTGATTAATTACGGGGTGTTATTTTTATTAAGTAGTAATATGTTGATGATGATTAAGTGTTAGGGAGCTAAATGGGAGGTTAGTTTGGCCTTGGGGGTCAAAATGTAATTTTAGAAAGTTAAAGGGGGTAAAAGTGTAATTTTGAAAAATATGATGAACGGGATGCATATCTTTATTAAGTAGCATCCTTTTGATGATAATGAGGTGTTAGGGGGCTACATGGATGGTCAGGGTGATTTTGGGATCAAATTGTAATTTTCCAAAGTTGAGGGGTCAAAATGCAATTTTGGAAACTTGAGGGGCCAAAATGCAAATTTTGAAACTTTGCAAATATGGCATAACCTGAGACAAATAGGCCATGCACGATGGCCAGCTCCTATTTGCAATAAGCTGAGTCATTGTGAAAAATATTAAAATATTTTGGGACAAAAATCTGATGGAAAGAAAATATAAAAGAAAGTCTGATGGAAAGAAAATATAAAAGAAAGTTTGGAAGGCAAGGAAATTCGGACATGTAAGTGTAAGAAAAAATGGAAATCCATGCAAAAATTAAAGAAGAGAAAACCCAGGTACATGGCTAGTTCAGGGAAGAAGAAGCCTTGTGTGTGCGTTCAAGGTGTAGTAGTGCGTGTGTTGAATCTGAATAGTGACTTGTAATTGTCGATAAAGATGAAACCTTAATACACAGGTTCTAATTTGAATTTTTAAAAATAGTTAAGATCATATTTAGCCAAAGTACAAAAAAGTGACCCTAGTTATTTTTGGGAGACTTGTATCGTGGAAATATTTCAGATTTTTCCAAGATCGGGAAGGGGGTGAACGGGTGCGGGATGTTTGGAACTTTATGGTGAAATTTAAAATATCAAACGAATGCGGTTTTGTGCGAGAATTTAATGAGGACTCTATAATGCTGAGGATTTCCAAGTTTTCGGGTCATTCCGAAGTCGTTAGCTATTTTTGGCCGAACGGGCTTTTAAGCGCTCGGTCCGGACATCGGTTCGGGATTTTTGGGCGAAAATTTTGTAAAATACTTTTTAGCTCAAGAATGAATGCAGGAGGTTTAAAATATCATTTTAAAGTGGTTTTGAGATTTTTATGGTGCTGGGAACCCTAGGGGGCATTTTGGTAATTTGACACCCGGAGAGGGGTATTTTGGTAAATTTCCCGGTAAAGTTTTTCAAGGGACTTTTTAGTCCAGAAAGGATTGTAAAACACCTAAAAGGTTGTTTTGAAGCTGATTCGGGGCGTTGCGGTGATAGTGAACCCCGGGAGCATTTTGGTAATTTGCCGCCAGAGGGGGTATTTTGGTAAAGTTTTTCTATAAAATGCTTCAAAGGACTTGTTAGTCCGGAAAGGGATGTAAGACAGTTGAAAAGTTATTTTAAAGTAGTTTTGAGACGTTTGTTGGGGCGATGGCCGCTAGGGGGTGTTTTGATAATTTCCCTTTAAAATTTTTTGAGGGAATATTTGGTCTATAAATGATGCAGTATAACTAAAAAGTAGTTTTAAAGCGGTTTTGGGGTGTTGGTGGGAGTGTTGGTGATGTAGCGGCCATCAGGGGGTATTTTGGTAATTTGCCATGTTGGCGCTAAATTTTTGAGGATGCGCATAATTTAGCGTTCGGAGGGGTGGGAAGCAAAGAATAGTGGTAGTATGTCTAAAATGAGGGTTGTTATCGATAATAAGTCGATAAGGCTAGATTAAGGATCCAATTATCGGATCGAATTAACTAGCTATCGTAAGATGCTATGAACGGTTAAGTGGGAATGGGTAGAATAAGGAGTGCGTATATGATGAATGATGACTAACGAGCATGATATGATTTGACTAGGTGATGCAGCTCGTTGCGATCAGAGATTGCGAGTTGCTTAGGCTATAAGCCAAGCAGGTAAGGACAATGCGGTTCTATTATGTTAATGCATTGTTTCGATTAGCATACTATGTTGATGACGTTTATGTTGGACTCTTACTATTATGGGTTGACACCGGTAGTCATTGTGACCGGTATACGTATATTTGAATTGTGCTGTTGAGGACTTATGGGCGTCCTTGTATGCTATGACTTGATTTGATTAGCATACCTGAAGTGGATGATGATGTTGTGTAGAGTTGTTGTGTGGTGGTTGTGAGAAGCCGGTAATTATTGATAGCCGATATCTCTTCTCTTTGAGAACACCATTGAGGACTTGCGGTAATCTTCTCCCGAGTCCGTCCTATCGTTGATAATGATGTCGTTGATGTTGTTGAGGTCGTTGCGTGTTGTTGTGAAGTGTTGGTATTTATTGATAACCGACATTTCTCTTATGTAAGAACGTTGTTAAGGGCTTGCGGTAATCTTCTCCCAAGTCCACCATGTTGATGATGTTACGTTGAACTCTTGTTGTTAGGTCTGAACACCGGTCAATCTTCTGATCTGGTATTCCTTGTTGAGCTGTGTTGTTGAGGACATAAGGTGGAATAAATTTTCCCTTAGTCCGCCCCGTTGATGATGTCTTGTTTCTTGGCTGTAACGTGATTAGGAAAAGCACTCTAAATGAGTTCCCTGCTTGTAGACAATGTCTCTTTTATTTACTTGAGACTGAGATGAACATCCCGTAAAATGGGACATCAATATGAGGAGGATGGCCTGTGAAACATGATCACTGGCAATGAGGATGTAGGGCGCGCGAGTCGAGTCTGTCATGTTTGGTCGAGTCTAGTCTGTCGTGTCTGAGTTGCATTGCATTTGATTTTCTTTTGATGTTAATGACGTTAATGACTTGTATTTCGTTGATGTTTATCTTTCAATTTCCTGTGTTTAGTATTCACTTGCATAGTCAGTCTGTCGGTCAGTTAGTCCAGTCCATGAGGAGGTGGTAGTAATGCTGTTCTATTGGGCCTTAAAGCCGCTCAGTCTAACGAAAGAAAACTTTTCGTTTGACAAGTTATGTTGATGCTGAAATTTATTGACTACTCTTGATTCATTGCTATCGTTGAGATGATTATTATTCCTTCGAGTCTTTTGAATCATTTGTACACGATATTCCTCATGTTGTCTTTACTGGGCGATTGCGCTCATTCCTTATGTTGTATTGTGCAGGCTATAAGGTCGATCAAAGAGAACCCTCTAGAGAAAGGAAGAGAAACAAGTTAGAAAAGTTGAGCAAGAGGATACGTTGTGTGAGGTAAAGATTGAGCAGTGAGATCGATTGCTAAGAATCCTACGACTACAGTCGTATACTAGGTTGTAAATGTTGTGTTGTTTAGAGACTGGAAAGTCTTCCGCTGAAGTATGATGTACGTTTGTAAGGACGCATTTTGGAGCGTCTATTAATGATATATGAGTTTGAGGATGTAGTTGCTCTGTATTCAACACAGAATTTTGAATGTGATTATGATCGATAACTCAGCCCGGTGATGTCACCAGGGTTGAGGGTGTCGCAGTAATAAGCCCATCCCGTGGCGGCAATAACTTTGTGGTAACGAGTCCATCCCGCTGTGAGGGGTCCTCGTGCCAGAGCACTACAAGCGGAGCCCCCAGGAAGCAGGTAACATGATTGTGGCGCATGGGCGCAGTGACTACCGTCGCAAGACAATACCTGGCATTGGGGCACATATCATGAGAATGGCGTGGTGCATAGGCACGGCGACGAGTGTTAGAGAGCGTGCAGGTGATAGTCGTCGCGGAGACGGTACCCAGATGACAGTGCGTGGTCGTGAGTGACGGTTGTTGCGACGACGGCGCGTGGGCTACAACGAGCATCATGCGATCACTGGCGGTGAATGAGCACTATAGAGAGTGCGTTAAGTGAGATGCCAGAGGAGTCAGCAGCCCTCCCCCCAAGGCAAGGGTGGCTGACCCCTCCTTAAAGAGGGTGGCCGACCCTCCTTTGAATAGGGTGGCAGACCCCTTCTTTAAGGAGGTGGCCGACCCCTCCTTAAAAAGGGTGGCCTACCTCCCTTGAAAGAGGGTGGCCAACCCCCTCTTTAAGGAGGTGGCCGACCCCCTTCTCAGGGAGGTGGCCGACCCCCTCAAGGGACTTGCGCTCTTCCAAGTGTTGGCGCCGCTAACGTTGCTAAGTTGGGGACAGAAAAAGTGATTGTCTGTAAATGTTTTTAGGAAGATGCACTTTGATTGGCTGATGGCATTGAATAATTGACTGGCAAATGGGTGATGTGTCATGTAAAATGGGTCCCTTAGCGGGCCCTGGGGGTGTGATCAGAAAATGTTGGGAACAAGAGATAACGTTGATCATGTGCAATGGAGGGTTAAATGCGCATGAAGGTCAAAAGTACGTCAAAGTTCGAGATAGTTTGAAGATACTTTTTCAAAAAATAATTCTCAGTTAACCTAAAAGTTGTTATAGATACACCTTTTTATCAGCAAATGCCAAATTTGTTCTTAAAGCATGCAGAGAGTTTCTTGCCATAGAGGCCATGCACATACCTATGTACATAGGAGAGCGAATGTCATCTTGCCTCAAGGATATCTCACTGTGAATGTAGCTTACCAAAAATTAAGGTGTAAACTAAAAAATTAAGAGGCTATAATTCACAATAAACACTACTCTAGGAGAGCGAATGTCATCTTGCCTCAAGGATATCTCACTGTGAATGTATCTTGCCTCAAGGATATCTCACTGTGAATGTAGCTTACCAAAAATTAAGGTGTAAACTAAAAAATTAAGAGGCTATAATTCACAATAAACACTACTCTAGGTATCTCTAGCTAGAAGTATGTATGTTAATAATTTTAGATTTGGCGACAAAAAACCATTTACAAGGTTTGCAAAAAAAGAGTGTCTTGCCGAAAGGATGTGCTCAAACTTGTACTACCTTTCAGCGACGTGCTTAAGCTTAAACTACCTTTAATCATAAGACCACAAAATAAAGTTCCACCTCTAATGGATGCTATGTAAAAGCATGAGATGCTATATAAAAAAGATAAATGACAAAATGGAGTTCATCAATATCGCAAAAGAAATTACATTTGTTATTAGAGTTAATGACGAAACTGTCCCATGAGGTTTCTATATTTTTGCACTTTGTTTCATGTGTTTACAATTTTTGCAATAGTGTTCCTCTAGGTTGACAAAATCATTGCAAACCGCTCCAAAAGTGGATGACCGTTAAAATTCGGGCGTTAAGTCCGCATGTGCGGGGCACGTGCCATTTTTCATGGCCAAATTTGTCATGTCCCCTGCCCCATCTACCCCCATCTTCCCTTTCTCACTCTGTTCATCTTCTTCTCTCTCTGTTGGTGAAATACTACAGCACATGAGAAGCTTTACCTGGAGAAGCTTCTCTCTCTGGGCCTTTTGATATAGTTAGGGACGAGAAGTTATAGACTGGTTATGCTTGAATCCAACGCCCTTGAACCTCTTGATCCTTTGTCTCCATACAGAATAGGACCCGGATGGTGAATATCATACTTCGTATCCACAACCTGCTCCATAGAGATTCAGATTATCGCATTACTAGACTATTTGTTGGCTGAAATTGCGTTCTACAAAACGGAATTATGACATATAACTCCGGATATGAAGTATGGTGAATATCATACTTTATATCCGGCTTGTTACGGAAGCCTGCCCAAGAGTGGCTATAAAAACTCCACTCCTTGCCTGTGTATTGGCCCATTCTAAGTCGAGAGAATTTTGCAGAGTCGAAGCTTTCATTCTCTCTTTCTTTTTGCTTCCTGTTTCACTGAGAAATGACAATGGGGTGTTCTGTGTTAGGTTTCTCCCTTGCTCTGCTACTGGTGGGTACGGTTTGCTCGTCCAACTTTGACGAGCTGTTTCAGCCCTATTTGGCCAATGACCATTTCGTTTACGAGGGAGAGCAGCTTAAGATGAAGCTAGACAACTACTCCGGTACTACAGTTCGCATTTAATCCTTGCTTTCAAGTTGTTTCATCTTGATACTCTGTTTTTCTACCATTCCGGTTGAAAAAATGATCTTTAAAGGTATTCTGGGTTTCACTTGCTGGCTTTTGTCTTTATGAGCTGCTCAATGCATTAACAGTTCTAACAATGAACTTTTCTTGTTGGTCTTCTAGGATTATCTTATTTGGGTCTTGATACTCTGTTTTCTACTCTGCCTTTCGTTGATTTTTTGAATCCTCAGTCAGTAATACTTCTTTCCCTATGTGCACAAATGTGACTTCAGGTGCTGGATTTTCGTCAAAAGGGAAGTACATGTTTGGGAAAGTCACTGGCCAGATCAAGCTTGTAGATAGAGACTCTGCTAGAACTGTCACTGCTTACTACGCAAGTTCGCATTTCGCTCTGTATCAAAAAGTCCTAACTATACCAATCACGTTGCCGACAAAAATAGAAAACCCTAAATCAGGCAATTCCAAACCAAAACTTACAAATTTAGCGAAAGTCCAGTTAGCAAACAAAGATGAAGGGCATGTGCGGAGAAAGGGAAGATTATGGCCCGAAAATACACACACACACACACAGAGAAGAAGAAGATAAAGAAGATAAACATAGTGAGAAAGGGAAGATGTGGGTAGGGGAAATGGTCTTAAAATGACAGGCTTCTTTGCCGTTTATTAAAAAAAATGGTGACTTTAAAAGTGTCAAAACCATATCACACTTATACACTCAATAATTCCATGAACACCTAAACTCAAGCTCAAGTTGTAGCGAGTACATGCTCTCACACTAACTATCAAGGAGAATCCATTTTTCAAGGATACACAACCACACGATTACAAAAAATAGCACAAACAACTCGTGATCAAAGTGCTAGTATTTAAACAAACAGGAGAAACATAATGGAGATGTCAATGGAAGACCACGTACAAGAAGTTCTTTAACATACGTTGACCGCCAGTAAGAAGCAAAGATTGTTTGTTGTAAAATAAAAAATAAAATATAAGAAACAATTTGCAGAGCACAATATAACATTTTAGATTCCAAAGTTAGTTCAGTTCGCAAAATGAAATATATAGTAGGCATAAAACCGTAATTGTTGCAGTCTCACTTGCTCTCTTTACCTGATTCAAAGGTAAGTATAGTGCAAATTGAAATTTGACGTATTCTGGCTGAAAGTGTATACTTGGATTTACCACGTGAATACTTATGCAAACCATTTCCATAGCGATCTGAAGAAAAAGTCAAAGTAGCACTTGGGACAAGTAAATTACCGGTTCTGTTCACTTTGGGGCAGGTAAGTTATTAATTTTTTTATTTTTGATGCAATAAGTTTTGTACTTTCTTCACTATTTTTAACTTACACTGCATGTATCAAGGTTTAGATACCCCTTGTACTATGTTTGGACGTACAACGATGAGAATCCAATGCAAACTCCAGATCTATACATATAAGTGTGTGCACACAACTATCTATATGTGTTTTCTTGTTATACTCCAGTAATCTACAACCATAACTGAAATCACTTATTGAAAAAAAAAAAAACTAAACACATCACCATCTAGTAATGGTATAATGAATGCAAACTTCTCAATCTTGTGGTGTATATGAAAACTTCTTAACCAGGTTAGTACAAAGGAATGAAGTGAGCGCAAACTGAAATGACTTTGTCTTGCACTTACAGACTTTGTCAAATTCCAAAGTTCAGATGGCAAAGGCTTATAGAAAAAATTGATATAGTAGCTAAAAGGGACTCTTGAGGAGTCCGCTACGATGCCTCTCTAGATGAACTTACTTCTCTTCACTTCAACTCGAAGATAAACATTTGCCAATGCCAATCCCACTATTTCGATTTGGGCTGATTCAGTCATATCGGGATACGAATGTGTAAGTTGACCTTAAAGACATATGAACTTAAGAAGAACTTACATTGACCACATGTTTGTAAGCTTCCCAAAGTCCGAGCACACCTGCTACTGAATTAGTCCCAAGGCTCCTAATGACAAGAATCAGAATATCAAAATACAACAGAATTATTCAATTTAGAGGAAGGTATAAAAGAGACCAAAACGTGAGCTGCATAATTGAAGCAAAAGGATGGGCTTACCAAAATTGCACACGAGCTAGATTGATAATGGATGGGGCGAAGTATCTCTCAAGTAGTTTTGGGTTGTATCGTTTATATATATACAGTTAATGGTCAGCACTCGGCGGTGAAGCCAGAATGTACAACTAAGAAGTGGATCATAATAAGTCGTGAATAAATTACAACCAAGAAAATAAATTTGTAAATTTATCTTAAATTGAAAATACAGAGAGCATGATCTCTCAATTTTTCTCCAATTTATAGGAATGGTGCGCAAAGGCCGTTTGGAGGCGTGAAGAAGTGAATTGAACAATTATATAGTGGGAAGCCTCTCTTATCATCCATACGCGCTGTGGAGATGGGAATCGTTCAATTGCTGTAATTAATTCCAAGAAGATGCATGGAGTTCTTTGGCATAAATAGCACCATAGAAGAGAGATCTTGAAGTGGAGGGGTTTGTAATAATTCATGCTATGGAGGTGCACAGTCATCATGTTAAAGTAACTACCAATTAAATTCGGGAAGATGTATGGAATGAAGAATTATGGCCATTGAATGGAGGAGATGGAAAATAGGATGAACGGAGAGGAAGTGGAAGGGCGCCAGAGAAGAGGCAAAGGGCATTCACGGTATAATAAACTTATATAAGGGTATTTTTCACCACAAAATAGTTTATAACGATGGGTATCAAGGACATTCATGGTATAACTAATTTATGCAAGGGTATTCTTGACCTAAAAATGATTTACATAGATTGAGACTTTTAGAAGTAGTATAGATAGTATAGATATAGATATAGATTTCTTTCTTACCTTTTAGTAGCAATAGTAAAATGTGAAGGTTCCAAAGCAACAAACGGAGAGCAGAGAAGCAAAATATATGAGGCTCTATTTAGTTTTGCCAATATTTCTCGCATGTATATATGCGCATCGAAGAAGGCACATATTTTCAACCGATTTATTTTATTACCCCCGTCTCTTTCTCAACAAATAGGTTTGTGTCTTTTTGTCAACCTAACAACATCTTTTTAAATATAATAATAATAAGGGGCTGAATGTTAGACTTTTATATTTTTATTACCATTTACTTTATATCTAATTGTTAATGAGATTCTATGTCATTTAACGGAATGTGACAAAAAATATATATTATCCAACTTTATAAGAAATTTTACCTCACATTGCCTTAACAACACTAAAAACAATGAAAAATATCTTTCTGCCCTTGACCATATCTAAAATCTACTCATATAAGGTTTTTTTTTTTGGTTAACTACTCATATAGGTTGATATGTTATCATGCTTGGTAAAATTTTAGGCTCTCAATTATTAGACGTGGATATTTCCTTACGATGACTTGGACTCTCACGAACAGAAATGTTAGCTTTGCTTCAGTGTCTTTTATTGTCTAACTGATATTATGCAAACATCAAGGCATGAGTATTTCGAATATTCTTCTTTCTATTCGTTACTAAAGATTCCATTTAAGTGACAAAAGAATAAAGTTTTGTGATTGTATGCATTGGAGTACCTACACAGAAAACGTCATAGTTAGATCATAAATTGTACAAATAATGGTCAAAGCAGATTAGAACGCATATAAAGTTATATTCATGCATCTGTGTCTACAAAAATACTAATAATATCACCAAATTATATTTGCAAGCGACATGAGTAAAAAACATATGAGAGAGTGGCCATAGAACCCACTGCATAGTAAAATTCGTCCCGAGGGAGTAAGCACCATGTGGCAATCAAAGAAAAAGAAAGAGAAAAAAGTTGAGTTTACCTTGCATGGTGGTCTGCCGATTAGGACGTCTCATGGTAAAGATGGCGAGAGAAAGCAGGAGAAAGAAAGGATGGATCATATAGAGCATAAGTTTGTTAGTTGATAAAGATTGATTCATGACATTTTTGTCATCCAATAGGACACTAAATTATAGTTCTGCTATTAAATTGAGATCTTAGTTGTTAAATGAAGAGTCCAAGTGAATTAGGGGACTTTCAAGATGAAAGTTATAGCTGATTTGGCACAAGGAGAAGACTCCAAAAAGCTGATGTGTTGCAAAGATAAGAGTTCTAAAATCTTGTGTCACAATCTCACGTGCATTTAACCCCAATAAAAGAAAAAGAAAAATAAAATTAGGTAAATTCTCCTGTATCGCTATTAACTCCTTTGGGATTTTAATATTAGAACCATGTAGTCAATTTTTTGTCAAATCCTAATGTCTTGTAAAATACTCCTTGATGGATGCTAGCTTATAATTCAATCATTAGGGATCCATTTAATATTTTTCTTTTTTCACGCCGGTAAAGGGTCCACAAGAAAAGGATTATATAAGTACGCACTCAATTGGAAATCATAATAACAAGGGTTAATGACAAAACTGTTCCCTGATGTTTATACTTTTTTGCACTTTGCTTCCCGTGTTTATAATTTTTGCAATAGTGTCCCTCTAGGTCGACAAAATCATTGCAAACCACTCCAAAAGTGGATGACCGTTAAAATACGGGCGTTAAGTCCTCATGTGTAGCGCCCCATGCTATTTTTCATGGCCAAATTTGTACGATTACGTAATTAGGAGTTCTAAGAGCTTTGTTGCCTTTAAGGAGACGGAAAGCATTTTAAGAATAAGCAGAAGTGAGGATAAGGTAGTTTACATCCAAACTTTCCATACCATGAACGAGTGAGCTTGGCGTATAGTCTCATTCAAAGTGACACACATTCATAAGAACAAGCTATAAGATATATATTCACTTTCTAAGAATTGCACCTTACTATATAGATCCATATTAATATAGTGCAAATAGTTTGCATGGAAAGTTTCTCTCTACGAAAGAACCTAATTCTCAAGATGGTTTGCATTTGAAACTAGGTTGGATGCTCAATCTATCTTTGTTTCACCACTGCTGCTACCTTTCTTATTTGGTCATGTGTGTCTGTGTCCTAAAGACTTTATTTTCACGGTGTCCCCCTCCTCAGTCACTTTGTCTACCAAAAAATATTAAAGTACTATAACCTTCAAGCTCAAACCAACTAATAGATGATAACAAGAATCAAAAGATCTGTTATCAGGTACACATTGTAGCCAAAGAATAGAATCATATCATTCTATGAAATGACATATTAAGAATATGCAAAAGTATTTAGAATCTTGTGGAGGTCGTGGGACTTTCTTTGAACGTCACTTACAGTTAATTATTAAAAACAAAATGATTACCTTTGCAACAAATTTGCTTGAACATTTTTTTGCCTTTCTTTAAAGTATGTGTTTTCTTTTTAACTCAACAGCCAAGGGGTTACTAATAAGAAGCGTAGAAAAGGTAACTGAAAATGAAAAATTGAGAGAATGTACAATGTTTTGTTGGAGATACTTGGGAAAACACGTCTAAAAACTAGAAAAGCAATGTTTATATATTGAGAAAAGAATGGTAATAGTCTAACGCTCTTTCCCTTTCTCTGATAGTTTCAGTTTCAGGAATGGAATTCAACATTTGCTTGCAATGTCGAGTAGGAAAAGTACTCAAAACTATAAACAACAAATTGGCTCCAATAGATCGAGGCCCGCGTTGAGAGCGAGACATAATTTCGTGTAACGCACTCTTTCCATTTCCGAGATGCTACTGTATACTCTGATTGAGAAGTCTATCTTAAATGGCTATGCTCCTTCCTTGGTGTCCGTTGCTAGAAGGAGCCATGATAAATTCTAAGCATTGCCTTGCAGGGAACTATCAAGTTTCCTTTTAGTTTGAGATCATCACTTCTATTGAAGTTTGTTATCAACTCCTCGGCACAAGAAGTATCTTGAGGTTCTTTTGTGATTCCAAGAGAAGGAAAATGCTTGATATGCCAAAGAAAGCTTTGATACAACACTTTTACTATATGCAAGAATGACATCAAATGCAAAGGCTTCAAAGGGTAGTGTTATGCACAAGGAAGACTTACTTTCGCTAATAATTACTAAGAAGATGGATGATAAAACAAGATAAAAGAGCCTATGGAGACTGATGGTAAAAAAATTAAAAAAAGATACAAACATGTCAAATTCGGCAAGAAACCATGTCAATGAAGTGTAAATTACAATGTTCTTTGGGCTACAAATAACGACTTAATGCTCTTCAACTTTTTTTTTTGAAACTGACATTGATATGTATGTTTAAAAAATAGTCGTCATGCTGGATATTGGCTTTTGACCGGCTAAGTGAGGAGTCTTAGTTAATGATGATAGAATTGCCAATGAATAGTACTTCTCTGGAGAATATTTACTTCGGTGGCATAATTATATAGATAAATGATACTCACAATTATCAAAATAAAGAATAACTTTGATGTCAAAAAGAACGTTGATAAGACGAAGTACATATGAAGGTATTGTTTAATTCCTAACACTGCTGCAAAAAGCAACATATTCTACCTAATACTAACTGCTATGCATATAGGGGTTTCACAACTATCAGTTTCTTATATATCCCCATACTGGTAATATATCATTTTTCATTGGATCAAATAGTAGTGGCCATGCTCTAAACAAAAAAAAATGATGTGTATAGCTAACATCTCTACTCCCTCCTTTTAGTGATGTATGCACTAATAGTCACTATTTATAGAAATGTATTGCTCCAGTAAAGCAACAAATTTGAAAATAGAGAACAGAGGTTACCCTTAGGTTGATGCTTGCAACAAATACAGTAAGAGAGTTAACATCATTGAAAAACAAGTAACCTTTGCAGGATATAGCTTATGAGCCCAGATAAATTTAGTCTCTATAAAAAACTTATACGGATTATTTGTTAAATTACTTCTTTGCTGAACCAAGTACATACTTAAGATTAGCGTGGCAAAGTTCAAACTATCTAGAAAAGAGGTATGAGACAATCCATTATTTACGAGCTTTGTTCTTCTGAAATATAGTGCACCTAACTTAAAAGAGAAAAGGAAAAAAAAAAAAACTTGCACAATGGCACGAACAATAAAATCTTGAGAAGGATAGAATTATGCATTGCAAAGACGTTCACATCCATTGTCAAAATGGATTAGAAAAGGGAAGACGAGAGTGTTAAAGGATGAATGATCATTGAAGAAGTTCTTGAAGATGCAATGATGATTGATGACGAAGAGACTTGTGAAATTCCCTTGAAAAAGAAAATTAAAGTTGAAAAAGTTTTAAAATGTCATCTTCAATTGCTTTTCTTCCTATTAGGGATTGAACGTAATTTAAATATGTTATGTTTCGGTGATTGAACTTTATAGAATTAGCCGGTTTATTTTGTACCTAATCACAATATACTCTTTAACTTTTTTTGATTACTGAAATTATTTCTTAACATTATAAAAACACACAGTTGAGCAAGTGTTCATAGAAGAACTCACATGATAGGTAACAAAATTCTTATTTCATTTTCTTAATATCTAACGTGAATATCCACATGCATCGCGCGTGCTCCTAATTACTAGTGTGACGAATTGATTGTAAAGATTCTTTTAAAACATTTTGTAATTTATCTATCAAAAATGTATATAAATTTAACCCTGTAATTTATCTAGAGTTATACACTTTATTGGTTAAAAAATGAGATGGTAGATTGGGGGAATAAGTGATAGTATCAAATGAGTGCAACATTTGAAAAGCAAATCTATTTACTTCAATCATTCTACCTTCGGTCAATAATGTCAATTTTGTTCAAGCTAATATTTTGAAGAACATAATAAATAAACTATGTTCCAAAAATAATCAAGTTTTTTCGGTCGCCATTGGAAGTGATTTGAAATAACTATTTCTAAAGATATTCAAGGACTATTTATCTGTTGTACGTGATTAGTCATCGTTCAGTAATTATTGACTTATTGCTATATATTAGCTGTAGTGTTTGTCCCAAATTTCATTTGAGAATAATGAAAGAAGACTTAGAAACTTCAAGAGATTTAAAATTGAGTGTGGCATTTGCTATCTTGAGATTGCTAAAAAGAACGTTGGAGAAAATCTTATGTTTTTGTAAGCTTTTTCTTGAGTTTGTGGTCTTATGTACTAATCTTTTAAGTCTAACATTACATTTGGTTTAGAACCAATTATTTTTTAAATTAAATTTTTACAAAAGAAGAAAAAAGTGAAACTAAATCCGCACCTTTTTTTCGCTAAGCCCACACCCTTGTGTCATTAAAAAGAGGCAATTAGGCCTATCGTTAGATAAAGTAGTGAACGGCCTTTCATGTTGGTGAAAATTATTGTAAGTCTTTTCCTTAATAGTAGTTTGAAGGGTTTGAACGATTTTTCTATTGGTATGCACGGATCTAAAACACACATGTAACACTGTGCTTCTCATCAAGGAATATATAAGCTGTGACTATAGGAAATATGTGGATTTACCAATACTTTACACAAAAAAGAAAGAGAAAAAAGTGAAACTAAAACTACACTTTTTTTTCCTAAGCCCATGCCTTTTTGTCACTAAAGAAGCAATCAGGCCTATCAGTATATAGAGTTCAAACATTCTTTACTAGATTGTGGTACACAAACTAATTAATTAGGATAAAAGGACTGCAAAACCAGCATGTCTCTAAAATTTGTCAAACATCTTTTTTCTCTATGTTTTACTACGATTCTTATATATTAGGCGGTGAACTAATTACTTTATTGGAGAAATTTACGTGCTTGAGTAATGTCAACTATTATGTCTGTAAGATGTTCAAATGAATTAGCTCTGCCTTTGAAATTAACTTTCTTTCTTTACTTTTTAGAATTTTGAACCGATTCGGCTAAATTAAAGTATTCCCGTGCATTTGTATGGGCACATTAGCTAGTCTTATGAGTTTATGAATGCACATATGTTACAAAGCTGCTAGTGCTTACCAGATAGATCTAATCACTAATCAAAAGATGATACAAATTTGCTACGGCACTTGAAGAAGAAGTTGTTTCACTATGCTGGATAGTGTAGCGAAGGCTTAAGGTCTTTCCTATATTTTGTCGTCTGTGCATGGTGCTTGGTGCCGCTATTCTAGCACGTAATATAAAGCTACGCATGAGAATATGCCATGGTTTTGTAGTTGATAAAGATTGATTTATGAGATTTTTATCATTGATTAGGACACTAAATTAAAGTTACAATGAAGGAATTTAGGCCCATTGCTTGCTACAATGTGGTCCCTAAGTGTATCTCAAAGATATTGTGTGCTAGAATTAATAGGGTACTACATGCCTTGGTGAGCTTGAATCAATCTGCTTTTGTGGCTAACAGGTGGATAGCTAATAATATCTTGCTAATGCAAGAATTGGTAAAGAATTATCATAAAGAAGGGGGTGTACCAAAATGTGTAATGAAGGTGGACATGCAAAAAGCCTATGATTCTGTGGGATGTGTAACATCCCAAAATTTTCCGGAACCTTAACACTCACTCGATCATTTACACTAAGATAATACTATCTCAAACTCAACCAAATAATACCATCAATCTGTTAGAGCAACTAAACCATTAATCATAATCTTAGTAAACTATCATAGGTGAAACATCAATCTAAATCTTATAAGTTTAAACAATAACATTTACCTGCGCAGGGGTTCTAACAATCAATACTAAACCTAAATTTAAATTCCTTAGCTAGCTCGGCTCTAATCTATGCAGGCAACCGCAACCTAAAGTTGGCTATTACCTACAGAAAGGAAGTCAAAGGAGAGTGAGCTTTCGAGAGCCTAGTAAGGTCGATCAAAGATTTAAAAAAAGTTTAAAAACGATTCGAACGATTTCATATTTAAGCCAAATAACAACTTTTTAAGAAAGAAACATAGCAATTCAAATGATTTTCTATATACAATCAATGATCATTTCAAAACAGTTTTCAAAGAAACAACAACATTTCAATGTAAGCATAAGGATGAGTATCAACTCAATCCCTTAAATAAATATCATTTCAAAACACTTAAAGTATAATAAAGCATGAATGGATAGTATTTAAAACAGTTCAAGTGCAATAAAACATAAACATAAACATGAAACATTGAACATGAGCAGTACAGAAGCAAAGCCACCCCGGCAGTGCTCGATACGCTTTACATATGCATATGTACAATGACTAGTCCATTTATGTACTAGTTAAACTCATCCAACATATCATCCTTATAACTCCAACAATACAGACCATCCTTATAACTCCCAGGTTTACTAACTCATGTCAATATTCAAGGAAATTTAAATACAATTCAAAAAGTTTTACGATGATTGAATTGAATAAACAGATAAGAATAATGAATTCTAAACGATCGCTATCAGGCTCAAATTAGGGTTTTATGGACAGTTTCAAAGCATCTTTTATATCAAACATAAAATCAAATCAATGTAGTTTGTAACACTATTTTGTAAGTATTTGAAAACAAAGTAACAAAATAGGATTCGTATAGAATTCCTTACCTCAGTCCAAGCTAAGCAACGCTACCAAACCTCGATCAATAATCTCTGAATGAACCTAGATTGACAATTTATTTGTTAGAACATAATCTATGTCTAATATACTATAACCTAATATCCACTACCCAAACGATGCTCACTTCTAACTCCGAAATCGCTCAACCCAAAGCGCACCTCGCACGCGGCTAACCTAACCGAAATTCCTATACACTCTTTAAAGGTGTAATGATACTCCAAATACACATTAAATTATAATAAAACACTTTTACGGCTTAAAACACTGTAAAAAGTCGAAATATGAATTTTTTGAATTTTTTAATATTTTCAAATTAAAATAATTTCTTTAAATACAATAAGAACCCAATAATTGCCATAATCACTTTCAGTTGCAAAATAAATCCCATAATTTTTTAACAACTTTAAAATATGTATAAAATGTAACATCCCGAAATTTTCAGAACGTTAACACTCGCTCGATCAGATGCACTCAGACAATTATGACCTCAAACTCAAGCAATTTAGAACCATCGGTCAATCAGAGCAACTAAACCATTGAGTAAAATAATACTCCAAATATACTGTCATACTTGAAACATCAATTCTAAGTCAAAATTTCTAAATAGCAACACTGACCCACGCAGGGGTTCTAATGACTAAGACTAAAACTTAAATTCTCTTTCGCTCGGCTCAGATCTAGTCCACACCCAATACAATATATTGTTGGTTATCACATGCGGAAAGGAAGTCAAAAGGGAGTGAGCTTTTGAGAGCTCAGTAAGGTCGCTCAAAGATAGAAACTACGAAACAATTACAGATGCAATTCATAGATTTTCAAAAAGAATCATAACTAGTTTCATCAGATATCAATACGATTTTCAGATACGATACAAACAATCACAAATGCAATAGCATGAGAAATTGCAAAGCCGCACATGCAGTGCAGGGTAATCACTTAGCAAAGCCACAAAGGCGATGCTCACTAACACATTACACCGGCTAGTCCATCAAGGCACTAGCCCACACCAATACACCGGCTAGTCTGTCAAGGTACTAGCACACACCAACACACCGGCTAGTCCGTCAAGGTACTAGCCCACACCAATATCCTCCCATATACACCAACTCCCGCCAAACACACCAATGCAAACTCTCATGCCAATTAACATAATGACAACAAATCGACAATGCAACATGTTATTCAATGCTCGATGGACAATAAATGTTGAGCACCGATAAGAGTTTCAATAAACGATTTTAAGGCTCAATGAAAGGTTTTTTTTTTAGGAAAACAATGCGACTTAATCAAAATAACAGAATCCAAAAGAATAGCGATAAAAATTTAGAAAAAAAACATCTATGAGAACAAATAGAGGAAACTGGGTTTCAAAAGAAATCCCTTACCTCAGTCCAAGCTATGCATTGCTCAATGGCCTCGATCCAAAATCCTTTGAATTAACCTAGGTCGGGCAATTTATTTATCAGAACACTATCCACACTGATATATTATAAATCTAATATAACTACCCACAATATACTCATTTCTCTACCCGGAACAACGAAATTCAAAGCATTTTTCCACTCTGTCAACCTAACCCGACACTCGTCACACTCCACGAGGCTCCGAAAGATTTCAAAAATATTCTTATCGTTCATTAAGCATTATTTATAGCTTAATAGAGCATATGGGATAAAAATATAATTTTTGATTATTTTTGAATTAAAAATAATTTCCTTAAATGTACTAAAAACCAATAAATTTTCATAATTGCTTCTAGCTGAAAATAAGGACTCAAAATTTTTTTACAAGCCTTAATATATGTATACAAATTATAGAAATAAAAAAATCAGGATTTAAAAGGCACGAAAACTATTTCTTTATTTTTCATTTTGTTAAACTCAATGCGATATGGAAAATGATATCAAATCAACTTAAAAAATTATCAAACTTTTACTGAGTCTTTCTTAAAGTATAAAAACATTATTATAATTTTTCCAAAACATTTTCATGGGTTTAAAGGCTCCAAAGAATTTTTATATGTCTGAAATTGCAGAAACTATAATAAATACATATGATATCAGCAAAATATGAAATTTTCACAGAAATTATAATATTGTACTAAGAATCATCTTGTAAATTTTTAGAATTTTCGGACAAGCGTACAGTACCCAACAGCCACGTGGTACAATTGTTCATGCACAATGTACCACGTTTGCTGGTGAGACCCATCACTGTTGCACCTCCTCCATCTTCTTATCTGCTGCCCAAAACCCAGAACACTAACACACTCATCACGGCTATTCTATCCCTCTATTTTTGTTTCCCTTCTTTTCTTTACACACTCTTGCACCTCTGTTGTTCACACATACAGGTTAACAACTAGAACACGCACAAACATCACCACACTGCTCACACCTTTCATGGCAACCTCTGTTTCTTGCATCAATACACAAACTCACGAAGACAACACACCTACTCTCACGGGCAAACACACAAGTTCACTATGAAGCGCACAATACACACCTTTGGGTTAAAACACACAATACACCAACAAAAGCACACACTCCCTCGCAACACCCAACATTTTCTTTCTCTTTTGCTTGCACTACAAGAAAATACGTTTTTTGCGACGGAGTTTTAGCGACGGCATATATTCCGTCGCTAAAATGAGTTTTACCGACGAAAACCTCCGTCAGTAAAACTCCGTCGTAAAATATTATTTAAGCGACGGATTTATTCCGTCGCAAAAAACTCCGTCGGTGAAAAGGCGTTTTACTGACGGAAACCTCCGTCGGTAACACTCCGCCGTGAAATATTATTTAAGCGACGGATTTATTCCGTCGCAAAAAACTTCGTCAGTACAAATAGGTCTTCACCGACGGACTTTTAGCGACGGAATAAATCCGTCGCTAAAAGTCTATTTAATTCACAGATCTGGTTTGAACTGTCACTGCTTCTCTCTTCGAAAATCCCAAAACCCAACTTCCCTCTACCCCGGCGGCGACCTCCCTCGACACCGGCGGTGACTTCCCTCGACCCCGGCGGTGACCTCCCTCGACAATGGCGACCACCTGCAACTCCGGCTGTCACGACCCGAACCCACGAATGGGCCCGTGAGCTCGGCATGTGACCGGCCGCAAACCCAATGGGCTCCACCCAAAGGCTCTGCCAAGCCTTACTCGCTAAAATCCAATATATGCTGCAGCAAAAATTAAAACGTCTACAAACTTTAATTACATTTTCATATTTCAATTTGAATACAGTACTTATGCTAAAACTCATTATAACTCTGATTTATCAATGGCTAAAACTAAACCAACAACCTAAATATTCAGCTACTCATTCCATACAGTGTCTGAAGTTCCGCACCAAATTGTCTCTTCCTATGCTCCTCACCATCGCCTTACTTTCAACCTGAAATGATAAGTAAGGGATGAGCTTCCACGTGCTCAGTAAGTAAACAATGATTCAACTAGGTGGACCATAGCATGCAAAAAAATAACTCGCTTTATATTATAGCAACATTAAGAAATCTAAAATCATAGAATAAGAAACCATCTGTTTAAACCAAATAAAGAACATGGAACAAAACTAAGGCATAAAATCATTAACACAAAAACCCCAAGACAAACGGTTCCATCCCACATTAGTTTCAAACGATATGCTGCGGTCAGCGTACGAGCCCCCCTGACTAGGGCCCGAAATCCCTCCTACACCCGGGATAAAATAATCATGTGGACGCAAGGGCGCACCACGGGCCACAGTACTGTGCATCAACGTACAAGCCCTGTTGACCAGGGCCCGAAATCCAACTTTCCCCCGTGGATATAGGGCACAACAATCGAATAAACAAACAGACAACCTTTTGGTTCATTGTAAACACAACCATTTTCGATGGCTTTCAACATGTTCCATAATCGCAAATACGTCAATTGCCAAAATATTTCAAATCTGAGTTTCTTTGCATTCTCTAAGCAAACCATCAGTTACATGCTGCTCCGATTTTTAACGAGAAATAAATCACGAAAAGTTTTTCGACAAATTAAGCCAGAGCGGCTAAACATACTTAAAACGGTCAATGCTGATAAGCAACACATTTTTAACAGTAGATAAACATATAGTTGCATATAAAAATTGAATCAAGGGTCACTTACTTGTCGCTGACACATTTCCTCGATCCAAAATCTAGTGCGATGATCAGTTGTTACCTTTGACCAATAAAACCGTTAATGCGATTCCTTTCATCTCCATAGCCCCGACTTCATTAGAACCGAAGGGTATCATTGATGAAAATGTAGAATTCCTGTTGGATATTTTCTTAAACAATTCAGACGCCGCAACCGCAACCACACCTGATTCGAAGTACTTTCAATGCCCTTCTTTTTATCTTCGTGTTCTTAGCTTTACGACAACCCGAAGTATCGTCAGTCTCGACAGAACATTCCTGTTGAACATATCTTCAAGCAAATTCGATGGCGCAGTCAACTGCCTGACCTTTACATACCCATCCCATATCATGCCTAGTTTACCACATCATTCTTGGCATCTAATCACCGTTGCCGAACATCCCTTAATTCACCCGTTTTAGCAACCACCAAGCAACCTTCACACTTGCCTAATCACATGCACTGAACCCCTACATTATGCACACTCCCGTTCACCCACAAACATTAATAACATACAGCATCTACACCGCCCACTACGCACATACACATGCATATCTCACGCATGCACAGTACCACCATATGAACAGTGTACACAACCATTCTTCACATATACCCACTACTAATCCTTCTTTATGCACAATGTTTGTACAACCATATACCCTTCACCTGTACATACTCACCCATACTCAACGTACACAACCCCGCTCCTCTCGCAAAATACACCTACACAACAATGCCCTACGACACCCCTTGTTATATGCTACCGCCCAGCAACCACCACACGGCGCGCACCTTGTATGTACAACATACACACAGTGCCATCATTAAACCACAACTACAACCACAACAGTATCGCAACTGTACCATCGAACTCCGTTCATTGTCCATACCACCAAAACCCAACACACGACTGCTGACTTCCCCAACCCACCTATTACTACATGTGCCACCTTCTAATAACCCCACAATTAGCTCACCATTTCACACACAAGTTCACATGCCCAAACTCACCCATTTGCTGACCGCCTCACACATAGATACGTGCCATGCACCCATCATTTGTTCATCCTAAAATGCACACTAGGACACATATTGCTAGATACATCACTTTACCTTCCAAAGCACAAGCACACGTACACGCTAAGACACAAAAATATTCACACAGTCGCAATGTACACCCACCCCATAGTACCCCACATACACACCCAATTTCACATGATTGTTCGACAACAACCACACCATATACATGACAACCACACACATGTCGTGCACCCACAGTTATGCACACAAACCACCTTCCACCACCACACTACCGCTAAATTTCAACCACTGCATAGCCACCAAAATCACAACACTACCTAACCCCGCTTCATAGTGAATACCATAAAAAACCAATTCTACACCGTAGTCATGGATCCCAACGCCGACGACAATCGAATAGCCGTTGATGTTGAATGGAGAATGTTCTTTTGACGGAGGGCAGTGCTTGGGTGGTAGGGCGATTCGGTTAAGGACCCATGGTGGTGGCTTATAGTGGATGGTTACCGGTGGTTGTAGATTTTGACAGTGGTGGATGAAGGTCGGCGATTGCCATTTTTGGCTCGCCGTGAAATTTCAGTTACGACGCCGATTATAGGTCTCAGTGGTCAAGGCAGTTGATTGGTGGATGAAAGGAGAGAGCTATCGACAGGCCCATGGTCATCCTTAGTGTCGATCGGAGTTTTAGTTCGCCGGTGATAAGTACCAGGCAGTGGTGGCGGAGTAGATCGCGATGGTGACAAGAGTCTACGATTGCTCTTGGATCTGCCTGATGGGCAACGATAGCACGGCTGGATGGCGGTGGCGAAGGCTTATGGAACGGGACGGTGGTGGCGATGAGTACCTACGGTGGTGGTGGAGCAAATCACTGTGGTGACAGCGGTTCAGTAACAACAGCGACGCGAAGGCGATCCACTGCTGGAAGTGGCCATTAGTGACCGATTATTGACCAGTGGGGTCCCTTGCGCTGGCATTTGACCGGTGGCGT
The DNA here is from genome assembly GCA_033070095.1 of Escallonia herrerae. NCBI lineage: Eukaryota > Viridiplantae > Streptophyta > Magnoliopsida > Escalloniales > Escalloniaceae > Escallonia > Escallonia herrerae. Next base: position 159,267 of record JAVXUP010001287.1, read on the forward strand.
CTTTCGGTAGGGATTTTGGTTGGCCAGTCTTGAATACCATCCGATGGTGGCCAGGGTGGTTTGGTTGCGGCACAGGGTAGTAGAGGCGTTAGGCGATGGTGTCTGGTGAAGGTGCACAGCCGGAGTTGACGCCGGCGGCTATGCGTGTGGCCAGAAATGGGGGCTGCCCAGATTTGGAAGAGGCGCTACCCGTTTTTAAGGCTGGCTGCCTTTTATGTTCCTCTCTACCCGATTTCTCCTTTTTTTTTTGTTCACACCCTCTCTCATATTCCCTTTATGTATTTTCAATTATTTTTATTTATTTTATTGTTGTTTCCATTTTTGTTTTCTGCTCTTTAATATGTATAATTATTTAATGCGAGACCATATAATGTTATAGCGGCACAATTTCGTCAATTATAAATTGCAAACCGCCCACTTCCATGAATTTTTCTATTGTACAAACTTCATCATTTATGGCTTAACATATTATTAAAATATGTTACAAGATGCAACAATTAATATTTCTCACAATAATTAACGCTAAAGATCAAATTTATACATGCTCGTAAGGTCTTCACTAACAGTCTAATTTCGTCTTACTTACCATAATCGTCGTTAAGTAATAATAACCTCGTAAACCTAGGTTCGGGGCATCACACCGGCGACCACGGGCCCTCACCTCCGGCAGATCTGTGAAGAGGAGAGAGACTACCCCGGCGGCGACCTCCCTCGACATCGGCGGTGACTTCCCTCGACCCCGGCGGTGACCTCCCTCGACAACGGCGACCACCTACAACTCCGGCGACCATGGGCCCTCACCTCCGGCAGATCTGTGAAGAGGAGAGAGACTGAGAGAGAGAGAGAGAGCAGCGTCAACCACCGGGACCACCGGAGACGACGGTTTCTCACCTTCGGCAGTATTTCTCGTGAGGTAAAGTTCTTGTCTTCCTTTCTATTTGCTCTACGCTTTACCTTCTGTCTTCCTCTTATACATGTAAATTGCTGTGAAAAGTTAAAGATGATTTTAGATTGTTAATTGTGCATTGAGCAATTGAGATATTGAGATTATTGACGGAGGATGGGACCCAATTGGATTGAATGTGTGATTTTTGTTAATTTTTATTGCATTGAGCATTTGAGAATTGAGAATTGAGATTGTTGACGGAGGATGGGACCCAATTGGATTGAGATACCTGTTAGTTAGCGCAGACACGGACACCACGTCTGATCGACGGTGTCCGACATTTAAAAAACAAATTAATGTATGCTGATGTGTCTGGAGGTGCGTGTCGGTGGGCGTCGGACACGTGTCCAAAGGCGTCGGACACGTGTCGGTATGTGTCGGACACGTGTCCGGAGGTGTCAGACACGTATCGGACACCATATCGACACCCTGTCGGAATTGAGGTTGTTGACGGAGGATGAGACCCAATTGGATTGAGATACATGTTAGTTAGCGCAGACACGGACACCACGTTTGATCGACGGTGTCCAGCATTTAAAAAACAAATTAACGTATGCCGATGTGTCTGGAGGTGCGTGTCGGTGGGCGTCGGACACGTGTCCAGAGGCGTCGGACACGCGTCGGTATGTGTCGGACACGTGTCCGGAGGTGTCGGACACCATATCGACACCCTATATGAGGTGTCGGAATTGAGGTTGTTGAATGTGCATTAAATTTAGGTTAGTTAGGTTAATGCGACATTTTTAGCATGCACCCCCTGGAATCTAATCGTGGCTCCAGCGCTGGCTATAATTAGCCCTAATTAGTCCTGATTAACAATATTTTAGTAAATCAATTAACCCTAATTAGCTCTAACGAGCCTAATTAGTTTTAATTAACCCTAAGAACCTGATGAAATTCAAATTAGCTGTAATTACCCCAAATTAGCCCAAATGAACCCAATTATGCGCATATTGATTGTAGTTAGCCTAATTAGTCATAATTTGCACTAACATAACCCAATTACGCCTAATTAGCGCTAGTTAGGACTAATCAACACTACTCGGCACCATCAAACCCTAATTAGGACTAAATAACCCTAATTAGTCCTAATCAACCCTAATTAGCTATAATTATCCGAAACTAGCCCTCATTAACATTAATTAGCCCTAACATAACCCAATTAAGCCTAATTAGCCCTAATTAGGACTAATCAGCACTACTCGGCACAATTAAACCCTAATTAGGACTACATAACTCTAATTAGTCCTAATCAACCCTAGTCAGCTATAATTATCCGAAACTATCCCTCATTAACATTAATTAGCCCTAACATAACCCAATTAAGCCCAATTAGCCCTAATTAGGACTAATCATCACTACTCGGCACAATTAAACCCTAATTAGGACTAAATAACCCTAATTAGTCCTAATCAACCCTAATCAGCTATAATTAATAATCGTAATTAACCCTAATAACCCAGTTAGCCCTAATTAGCCCTTGTACATCCCATAATTACTCCATGTTGCCCAGAGATGGTTCAATTACTCGTTGTTTACAAACCCTGCCTTCTTTATATTAATTGTTGTTTTGAGAAGTCCATTGGCAACGAGATGGTTCAACTCGTTGCCAACGAGTTCTATTTAATGTGGAATTGGTAACATATGCAACGATCATTCTGTAGTTTTGATATTTCGGAAAGATTCTTGCATATCTTATCAATTTCTGAACACATGCATGCATAGAAACCCTTAGTTCCCGTTCAAAGGTACTCATTACAAAGTAATGCCTTGTAATGAGCCTTTGGATGTCCAGTTTGGAAATTTGGAAAAGCTAATTGTTTATAAAACAGTATTTTGACTCATGCTTTATGTTCTATGTCGTGGATATTTGGTACACGTTCTCGTGTGTTTCTCCGGGTGCATACAGATCTGGTGTTCTAACATCCGTCAAACCTTCCTGAGCAAGGTTAGATGAATGTTAGAACACCTAATCGATGTGGTGTACTTGGAGAAATGCGGGGAGGTGCTGCCGAATTTTCCACAGACATCGGACTAAGCATGAGTTATTCACTGTTTTATAAACATGTGCTTTTCTGAATGGGATAGGACCACTACCTGTTCAAGAGTGGAGGGAAAATATGTAGACATGTTGTAACATTCATGCATTCATATTTACATCGGCAATGCCTAATCACTGGTCATTATTGAAGGTGGTATACAGTACGATAATTCAGTCGTCATGTCAGTCGATCGAAGTTGGATGAAAAGGAAGAATGCTGAAGATTTTGAGTGTCGCGTTGACGAATTTCTCGACTTCGCTTATGCGCATCCTGCACATGTTGACCTTGATAAGATAAGGTGTCCGTGCGGTAGATGTGAGTTGTTGCACTGGAGAAAAAGAATTGAAGTAAAATGGCATCTTCGTCGGTACGGTTTTATGGGTGGATACACAAGGTGGACGCAGCACGGGGAAACGATAGTATTGTCGTCCAACCTGGCTAGTCAAACTGAAGTTAGGGAGGAGGCACGATATGATTTCCGAGATATGATTATGGATGCTGGGCATGCTAATGTTGACTGGGGTAACGACAGTCCACAACCGCCGAACGAGGGGGCTCATCAGTTTTATGAGTTGTTGAGAGCTGCGGAAGAGCCGCTGTGGGATGGAGCTCCGAAACACACACGGCTGTCTGCGGTTAGTAGGTTATTACAGTTGAAATCAGACCACGGGCTGAGTGAGAAAGGTTTTAACGAGTTTGTTACCTTCATCAAAGAAATACTGCCCGAAAGTGAAAAGCTACCGCCGTCGTACTATGACGCGAAGAAGATGATGAGGAAACTTGGGTTGAGCTATGACCGGATAGATGCGTGCAATAACGATTGTGTATTATTCTGGAAAGAGAATAAGGATTTGTCATTATGTCCAGTATGTGATCATTCGAGGTACAAACCGGACAAAGGGAAGAAGAAAAACATTGCATGGAAGATATTGCGATATTTTCCGATCACACCACGGCTTCAGAGAATGTACTACTCCTCCAATACAGCTGAACATATGAGGGCTCACCGTGAGACTCGTAGCAACGATGCCGATGTGCTGACACACCCAGCTGATGGAGAGGCGTGGAAGGAGTTTGACCGCAGGCATCCAGTCTTTGCTCAGGAAGTTCAGAATGTTAGACTTGGTCTGGCAACCGATGGGTTCAACCCTTTCGGTCAGTCTACCACGCCTTACTCCTGTTGGCCTGTTATTATTGTCCCTTACAACCTTCCACCAGGCATGTGCATGAAGAAGCCGTATATGTTCTTGTCGTTGCTTATTCCGGGGCCGAAGAGTCCCGGTAAGGACATAGATGTGTATTTAAGGCCGTTGATTGATGAGTTAAAACAATTATGGAATCATGGAGTCGAAACATATGATGCATCCCTTAAACAAAATTTTCAGATGAGGGCTGCTTTGATGTGGACTATACATGATTTCCCCGCATTGGGAATGACGTGTGGCTGGAGCACACATGGGAAGCTAGCATGCCCTGCTTGTATGGGCGTGAACCCCGGTCATACGTTAAAGCACGGCGGAAAGGCCTCGTGGTTCGGATGTCACCGTAAGCTTTTGCCACCGGGCCATCAGTTTCGTAGGCAGAAGGATAAATTTGACGGGACAATCGAGCGTGAGGTTGTCACACTGGACTACCCATCTGGTGAAGAAGTACTCTCACACCTGGAGGCACTTGATACTGACATACCACACGGTAAGGGTGTGCCGGATCGAAAGATTGCAGGGTTCGGGAAAGAGCACAACTGGAGAAAATTTTGTATCTTCTGGGAGTTAGCCTACTGGAGGACGCTCGTTATCCGAAACAACATGGATGTGATGCATATTGAGAAGAACGTTTTTGATAATGTGTTCAACACAGTGATGAATGTCAAGGGCAAATCGAAAGATCACCTTAAAGCGAGAAGGGATCTACAACAGTTGGGTGTACGCCGTGAATTGCATCCTCGGACAGTCAGTGGGAGGACCATACTTCCGAAAGCACCTTACTGTCTAGACAAGAAACAAGTGGAGAAGGTCTGTCAGTGGGTTAAGAATTTGAAGCTTCCGGATGGGTTTGCGTCCAACATATCTCGTTGTTGCAATGTATCGGAATGCAAGTTCCAAGGGATGAAGAGTCACGACTGCCACGTATTCATGGAGAGATTCATTCCTATTGCCTTCCGGGGACTGTTGCCACGGGTTGTTTGCGAGACTTTGACTGAATTATCTCATTTCTTTCGAGATATATGCTCTTCTACGATCCGGGTGAGTAACATGGAAGTGCTTGAGAAGAACATTGTGGTGACGATTTGCAAGCTGGAGAAAATCTTCCCACCTTCGTTCTTTGATTCAATGGAGCATCTGCCTGTTCACTTGGCATATGAAGCTAAGATGGGTGGACCCGTGCAATATCGGTGGATGTATCCCTTCGAGAGGTAATCCTTAAATTGTTATAGTTGTTCGTTTACACTTAATGCGACATCTGTTATCATTGATATTCCACCTAACTCGATTCGCTAAACTTCTAGGTTCATGTTCCATTTAAAGAAAAAAGTCCGTAATAAGGCTCGGGTTGAAGGCTCAATTGCGGAGGCTTACGTAATGGAAGAACTTGTAAACTTTTGTAGTCAATATTTCGGGCCTAATGTTGGTACAAGGTTAAATCAACTAGGCCGAAATGATCCCGGAGCAAGCACAAATTTGGAAGGGCAATTGTCAATATTCAAGCAGTCAGGTAGTCCGTTCGGCCGAACGTATACTCGATGGCTAACAGATGAAGAGTACAGTGCTGCAACAATATATGCCCTTCTAAATTGCGATGAAGTTTCGGCATTCGTTGAGTAAGTTAAAGTCTTAATTCACTTACATTGCTGTACATAATTGAAAGTGTGTGTTAAGCGAGTTAAATGCATATTGGTTTGCAGTGAGTTCGATGCGGAATCTTTAATCACTGATCCCGCTGGACTTGAATCTCATCGGAAATCACAATTTGTACAGTGGTTCAAAATCCGTGTAAGATTATTTAACGAAATTATATTATGTGTTATATACAGTTCTGTGGCCAATTAGTATACTGATTTATCCTTAATTTTTACCGTCATCTACAATAGGTTCAGTCAATGGATAGACCAGTGGCCTCATGCTTGAAATTACTAGCCGAAGGCCCTAACAAACAAACATCCTGTTACGGAGGCTATATCATCAACGGGTTTAGGTTTAACGTAAAAGATGATGACCGAACAAAACAAACCCAAAACAGTGGAGTCTTGGTCAACGGCGACTGTTATGCCGAGAATTGCATGGATTTTTACGGAGAGCTAGATGAGATTGTTGAGCTAACATATCTGGGTTCCCAAAACCGCCTGGTAATGTTCAAGTGTACGTGGTTCGATGTCACATGCAGTAGAGGAATCCGTGTTAGCTCTCAAGGGATTGTAGATGTCAATGTCAAGTCAAGACTTGCATCAGACGAGCCCTTTGTGTTTGCTAGTCAAGCTGTACAAGTCTTTTACGCGGAGGACGTCGCCAATCCCAAATCTCATTGGTATACAACTATCAAGTCCAAGAAATTGCCCGTGACATATGACAGTGAGCTAGACTCCTTTCAAGCCGACCAACCACGTGTCTTGTTCCCTGTTGAGGTCAACAACGAGGAGGACGATCTTCCTCTTCCAACAACACTTCTTGTAGAGAAGAAGTCGTAGATGATGACGCGGAAGATGTTGAAAGTGTTGGAGATGATGTGACCGAGTCTACTGATGAAGAGGATGAATTAGAAGATGAAGAGGACGACGAGTCCCACGAAGAAGAGGGCGACGAGGAAAGTGATGAAGATGATTCGCAAACTGAAAATGATTGACTTGTAATGTTGTAACATCACGGGAAAAATGTAGTAACATTTTAGAACTTGGTGTTTATTGATGTGTTTTTGCACATCCGTTCATATATATATATAGTGCCGATGATGATTTATGCCTAAATTATTGTTTTTCACGTGTTAATGTCTTTGTATATAATCTATATGAAGTCAGATATGGATAGGATACGGGCTATTCGTGGCCGGGCTGGACGCCGAGCTGCTTCCTCCCCGGTTAGTCCCACCTCGTCATTGCCTACTGATGACGAGGCACAGAGTGATCGCGGACAGCCATCGGGGGCCCAGCCCCAGCCGTCGCCGTCACCGTGGCCCCAGCCCCAGCCATCGCCGTCGCCCCAGCCGTCGCCCCAGCTCGAGCCGTCGCCCCAGCCCGACGCAGATTCATCCCACACGCGCGTGCATTCTCCATCTTCCGTGGGTTCTACCTCAGGTATAGTTGATAACGGTGTTTCGTACATTTTCGCTAGCCTTATATTTGAACTGTATTAATGTCTGTGTTTTGCTCGACGAGGCCGTGGTCCGACACGCGGGGTACGCATCGACCCCCAGCGTAAACAGAGAGTTACGCTCACGCAGGAGGGCCTGTAAGTACTAAAAATATCACCTCATGCCTTATTTTAAAATTTTGGGGTGTTAATTTATATTTGAACTGTATTAATTAATTTAATTACTTCTTTGGCAGGATCCTGGAGAATATGGCGAGGACGAAGATCGGCGTTCTTGTGAAGGGCCGATTCTTCGAGCCACGCCTGTACTGGAAGGACTGGGATGCCGCTGCGAGGGAGGCCCTATGGGAGGAGTGGCTGGTACGGTGAAGTATTTTTTTCAGCGTTAGTAAATGTTAAATTACAGTTTGTTTTATGTTGTTAATTTGTGTTATTGAATGCCTTACAGGAGGGGTTCACGTTTGACACGCCTCAGCAGCAGGTACTGGGGCAGCAGGCTTTCTTTGCCTACATCGGCAAGAATTACCGCCGATGGCTCCACGATGCACGGGACCGGGCGAAGAAGGCGCTGCCCGCGGGTGCCCCGATGACGGACATGGCGAGATATCCCCCACATTGGATATCTCACCGTGTATGGGGGGAGATGATAGATCGGTGGGCTGCGGATCCAGGTTGGGACGCCAAGAGTAAGAGCGGGACTGAGAACAGACAGAACAAAGATCCGACGCACACGGGGGGGTCGGTGCCACACGACATCGTCCGACACAAGAACGCGGTCGAGCACCCGGATCTGGAGGACGATGAGGTCATAGCTCTGACGTATAATCAGACGCACGTGCGGAAGAAGGACAAGGACGAGACGCACCGGGCGGGCGACTATATTTCAGATATTGCCCGGCGGATCGATGTGAGTCAATTTATTTAAGTTAATGTTTTTTCTTTCTATCCTCAATGTCTGTTTCGTTAATTAATGCCCTAACATATCGTTAAACCACTATTTTTGCAGGCCTCGTATGAACAGCTAAGGGGGTCCGAGCAGCAGTCCGGACAGCCATCAGCGTCCACTAGTACGGCTGCGAGTACTGGGGGGTTGAAGCGATGGCTGGATACGCCGGAGGTCGTGAATCGGCCGAAAGGCCGCATACGCGGCCTGCCTAGCACGACTGCTCGTGCCGTGATAGGAGCGTCCTCACCCCCTGCTGCCCCTCCACAGACACCGGCTCCTCGGCCTCAGTTGGACGACGAGGAGATCCAGCGCATTGCTACAGTGGTGTGCCGGATGATCAGGGAGCAGGGCACTGTTGGACAGGCCGCCCCGGCCCCGGATCAGCAGGATCCAGATCCGGGACTCGGGAACCCCTGATGAGCCCCTTCCCGTGCCCGTTCCTAGCTTCCCCCCCCCCCCGTGCCCGGCTTGTACTCTTCTCCCCTCTCCTAACCGGCTATATCCGGTTCCCGGCTTGTACATATATGAATTTTTTTTATTATAAATATTTTTTATAATTGATTATATATATTTCTTTCTGTATTGATTATTGCGCGTTGTTGTTGAGATTTGAAAATTGTATTACAGGTCTGGGTAATTGAAAAATAAAAAAAAAATTTCAAAAAAAAATTGACTTTTGGCGACGGATTAATTCCGTCGCTAAAGTATTCCTACAATCAGTTATTTAGCGACGGAATATTCCGTCGCGAAAATATAAATCCGTCGCTAAAAAATATAATTCGCGACGGAATATCCGTCGCTAATTAAAAATAAATCCGTCGGTAAAAATGACATATTTAGCGACGGATTTAAAAATTCCGTCGCTAAACTATTAGTGACGGGCTTTTATACGAGGGATATTTAGCGACGGTAAATCCGTCGCTAATTATTTTAGCGACGGATTTTTGGCTTTTAGCGACGGATTACCCCGTCGCTAAAACCCTGTTTTCTTGTAGTGTTGCTTCTTCCTCTCCAACACCCTCCTTTACGATACCCATTTCTGTCACTCCCTTCCTCTCGATCTCTCAACAAAGCAGTCCAAACTCTCACCCACAAAACCACTTACAAACACACCCATCTAACTCACTTATTCTCCCACAAAACAGCACATTTACTGCTCTTGTTTCACAGCTACTTTGCAACCTTCCCCTTCCTCATTACACATCAACAAACACATACAAACACTCATTCTTACACAGTACAATTTCCCCTCACACAGCAGTTATTTCTAACCCACAAAACTACATTCATATATATATATATATATATATATAGCTACCCAACTCACAGAGATCACCTCACAGCCAAGACTAAACACACACAACCCATGCACGCGACTGAAGTTTTAGCATTCCCTCTTCCTCATACCCACGTCAAGTACACATGGGTACATTGCCTTACGGTAGTACCCTCCTTTCATAGCCATAAACCCAGCAACTCGATCCCATAAAACATGAAATAAGCTAGAGAGGAAAGCCAGAAACTTACCGAAAGAATTTGCCAGGAAAGTTCTTCTTCACAGCAGACGTGCCCTCTCTCTATCTCTCCCTCTCTCTCTCTCTCAATCGTTTTTCAGAAACACGGTTGGAAAAACAGGGACGGCTGATCGAGAACAGCCATATATATATATATATATATATATATATATATATATATATATATAAACCCTAAAGTGGCGAATGACCAAAAACCCCTTATACTTTCGTTAATTATCGAAAGATGCACCCACAACTTTTTATTATTTCAAAATAGTCAAAATAACATTTATCATAGTCTAGGTGCTCGAAAAATTTTAATAGTTGGATTCGATAACCTGCTATACTAAGTTTCGTTAAAAGCTTTCTCATAAGATCTGGTCACGCTAATCGTCACTAAACACTTCAATCAATATCACTTTAAACTGTTAACGTTAAATCGTAACATATGGTTTCTAAAATTTACTTCGTCACTAAAAGTTCTCTTTTTATATTTTTTTTAAATAAAAATATCGACGCTAAAAACAATTGTCGCTAAAATTTTTAAATCAAACCGTTAAAAATATCAGGGTATTACATAAAAGTTATAGAAATTTAAATCAGAAATAAAAAAAATTAAAACTAATTTTAAATTATTCATTTTGCTAAAAACAATGCGATACGGAAACCGTAGCAATTAAACTCCAAAAATCATAAAATTAGAACTGAGTTTTATTTATACCATAAAGACATTACTATAATTTTCTCTGGAACATTTTCAGGGTTTAAAGGCTTCAAAACAATTTTCCAATTCTGAAATTACAGAAAATACTTAAAACTCATAGGATCTCAGAAAATTATAAAATTTCGCCAAGAATTCTAATATGGTCTAACGTATGTAAATTTTCACATACTAACGATAAGCGGGCCCTGGCATATGCACGTGCTGATCTTAACGTCAACTAAAACTCACAAGGTTCTCACGGCATAACCCCAAACACACACACACACACACACACACACTTATGCACAGCATGTACAACCCGCGCCAACCCCCTTACAGTTTCATAAACTTTCAATAAATCTGAAGAAAATTCGGCTAGAAAACTTAACGAAAAGTTTCGCCGGAGCATCCTCCGTCCGTTCCTCTCTTAACCATGTCTCAGAAATTTGGAATAAAAACTTAGGGCCAGCTGTCTCTCTAAAAAATGGGTATAAATAGAAAACCCTAAAAGATAAACTACAAAAAAAAAACTCCAGACTCCCTTCATGTTTCGTTAATCATTTTAAATTTCACCCACGACTTACTATTATTACAAACAGGTCCAAAATAAATAACTTGCTATAACTTATGTGCCTGAAAATTTTAATATGTTTGATACGCTACTCCGCTTCGTTATTGGTTGCTAAAAGTCGCTAAAAAATATCGACGTTAAGTAAGAATATTGTCGCTAAAAGTTTACCCATAAAAATTTCGGTCACGCTAATTACTAAATATTTAATTCGGCGTTGAAAATTGTTAGAAAAATATCGGCGCTAAGAAAAAAGATATTTGCTGCTAATAATTGTAAATACCTTCGAAAAATTTATTGGGGGTGTTATAGGACGGGACTTTCTAAAAGTTGTTATGGAGACTACGAGATTTCCTGCTTTATTTGTGGAATGGGTAATGCAGTTTGTTACAACTGCTAGATTTTCAATAAATCTCAATGGTGATGTGGATGGGTATTTTCCAAGTGCAAGGGGTTTAAGACAAGGAGATCCCATCTCTCCTTATCTTTTTTTTTTGGTTATGGAGCCTTTCTGTGGTATCATGGCTCTATATGCTCAAAATCACCCAAAATGCAAGGAGCTGCAGTTACACCATTTATGTTTTCTAGATGACCTATTTCTGTTAGCCATAGCTGATTATGGTACACTGGTATTGATCAAGCAAGCATTAGAAGAATTTAAGCTCTTATCTGGACTCTCACCCAATTTGACCAAGGGCTCTATATTTTTAGCAAGAGTGAGTACACAGACAGTTATAACTTTGGCTGAGATAGTGGGATTTCCTATTGGGAAATCCAGTCACCTATTTAGGAGTACCACTGATCTCAACAAAGCTAAGCTATAAAGATTGCTTAGTGCTTGTGGAAAAGATAACTAACAGAATCTCTAGTTGGACAACAAAGACATTGTCATATGCAGGAAGGGTACAACTGGCAATCTCTGTATTATGTAGCATGCAAGTTTACTTGTGCTCCATTTTCATATTACCAAAAAGGATAATTAAGTTGATTGAGCAAAAAGTCAGAGCTTTTATCTAGCATGGTAAAGATACACAGTGCAGTGGGGCTAAAGTAGCTCGAAAGGATGTGTGTTTGCCTAAGAAGGAAGGAGGATTAGGTATCAAGAGGTTAGAAGAATGGAACAAAGTAGTGGTGTGCAAGCATCTATGAGACTTAGCTCACAAGAAAGATTCTTTATGGGTAAAATGGTGTCACATGTACATAATCAAAGAGAAACACCTGTGGAAATTTAAACCTTCTGCAGTTATCTCTTGGACATGGTGTAAACTGATGAAAACAAGGGAAAATGCAATGAGCTCATCTTGTATAAAGTGGGGGATGGGAGAGGCACTTGGTTAAGGAAGGATAGATGGCTGAATGAGCAATCTTGAATTGAACAATTTGGACAGAGGGCAATATATGACTCTGGACTGCAGAGTAATGCAAAAGCGAATGAGATTATCCAAGATGGTACTTGGCAGCCTTTGATCAACAGATCAAGGGAGTTAAGGATCATCAACTCCTTATTATCTTGTTTACCTAGTCCTAATACAAGTGTTTCAGATCAAATCACATGGAGATTGAACACAAATGGATTGTTTACAATCAAGTAAGCTTGGGAAGAACTGAGAACTCATGGCATTTATGATCCCTTATGGAAACTTATCTGGTTTACAGGGCATATACCCAAATGCTCGATAATGCTATGGACTATATGTAAAGGTGGCCTTAGGACAAGAGAGAAGTTGAAGAATTGAAAGGTACTACTAGAAGGGTAAATTATCTCTACAATTTACCCTTTCTTCATTTATACTATTTAATTGTCACTAATCGTTCAAGTAAATTTATCTTAATATGGAACTGGGATATTACATTCTTCCCCTATTAACGAAATCCGTCCTCGAATTTCACAATGTTGACAATATCTTAGCACTGCGCTTCCGCCACATAACCTTGATAACAACCAACTTAATACCAGTGAACTGCCTAAACTTCGCAATGATGTTTATGTCCCCATGAATACCCAAACGTTACAATTCTCGTTCGAGTCGTATCACTAAATTCAAATCTATGGGACCCTCACTTATGTATTTAACATTCTTAGAACCTCATGGTCCAAATGACTATGAGGTTTGAGAGTCATTTCTCTTTCCAAGTTTTTCCAATAAAAGAATTAAAAATTTATGGGTCTTTAATCGATACTTAACCTCACGGAACGCAGCCTAGTCTTTGACTTCCACATAAAGTGCATTATTATAGAATTAAGACTGCCTAAGTACAACACCTATTACTTTCTTTTATTCCAAAATACACTCGAGCACGAAACTGATTCAATCATCACCACCCTGCTAGAAGAGCTAAATTTTTAAGTTTACGGGGCCGATGATTGATACTTAAGATCTTTGTTTTCCATCCTGCTTGTAGCTAATAATATTCACTGCCTAATTTTATGGACCAACCACTGCCCAAGTAGAATTCCTACAATACTAAACTTCTATCATCAGCTAATTTCTAGGATAACTTTGTCACTGAGCTTCTTAAATCAAAAATCTCAAGGTACGCTGGTACATGAATGGACCACTATTTTAGCATATAAGAAAATTTGCTATAAGCACTTGCCAAATACTGAAACTGTAACCACTATGCTTTTGTTGTGCACTCTGATGTCAAACCAACCAGTTTGAACAAGTTCCAAATCCATCACCATAGAATTTTTCTTTTTCTTAAAGGACCCAAAAATCTAATTCTATAAACATATGTATCACACATCCATTAGCAATCACGAGTTTTATCGTTCATAGCTTCTATTTAATAGCTACTCAAAGGAACCAAAAGATTATAATTTTATCCTACAATCCTTTTCTTTGGTTAACACTTAAAATCCTAGAATTCTAAGGTAAGTAACCTGCCAACTATTGCGTATTTAGCGCATATCTCAATCCAATGTTAAAACCCCAAATAAGTCTTCAAAACCTAGCACAAGTTTTCAAAGTCCAATTTCAGACACAGTTTATCTTAGGCTTATGAGTCTACAGAATCTCATACCTATGCTCTGATACCAACTGTAACATCCTGGAATTTTCCGGAACATTAACACTCAATCGATCAATGCTTAGTTATTCCATCCATTCAGTACCACTAAGGATTACCCAATAACATCTATATCAGAGCTTTACAATAACTCAACTGTCTCAACAAACTGTTCTTATTTAAAACAAATGAGATGTACTTAATTTATTAAGTTACACACTAGTCCCCTCGCAGGGGGCTTAAATAACAAACAATGAAAATGCTAATCTAATCTATAATCAAGCTCATTGGTCCAAACTCTTACTGACTATTATTTCCTGTAGAAGGGAATAGAAAAAGGGAGTGAGCTTTTGAGAGCTCAGTAAGGTCGCTCAAAATTTAGAAAACGGATTTCAAATGATTAACAGATTTATTTCAAAGGCAATGAGGAAGAGATTCGACTCTCTACCTTAAATCAAATATCAACGAAAACAATTTAATTTCACTGTATGCAATGCAGATGATATTGACATGAGTAAATTTGCAAAGCCACATACGGGGTGCAGGGAAACACTTAGCAAAGCCACACAGGCAGTACAGCATAATCACTTAGCAAAGCCATAAAGGCGATGCTCAATAACACTGTTGTTACATATGCATATGAACACTAGCTACACCCTCAAGGTACTAGCATCTCCCGAAAATAACAGACCATCCTTATATCACCCCCAATACAGACCATCCTTATAACTCCTCAATCCACTAACTCATGTCAATATGCAGAATGCAATAACCGATGAATCAATGATAAATTCGATGCATAATGAGAAATAAATACACAGCATTGAAAAGGAATTTCAATAAACAATTAAGGCTCAAAACGGGGTATTAATGGCAATTGATGCAATTCCAACACAAATATAAGTGAGTCTAATGAAGACGTCAATAACAATCAAGAAAGAATATTATGTATCAATAGATGTAATAGGATTTCGAAAGAAATCCCTTACCTCAGTCCAAGTTATGCACTGCTCAACGGTCTCGATCCAAAATCCTTTGAATTAACACAGGTCGGGCAATTTATTTATCAGAACGCTATCCACATGGATATATATATATATATATATATATATATATATATATATATATATATATATATATATATATTATAAATCTAATATAACTACCCACAATATACTAATTTCTCTACCCGGAATGACAAAATTCAAAGCAGTTTCCCACTCGGTCAACCTAACCCGACACTCGTCACACCCCACGAGCCTATAAAATATCCCAAAAATATTCTTATCATTCATTAAGCATTATTTATAGCTTCATAGAGCATATGGGATAAAAAAAATATAATTTTTGATTATTTTTGAATTAAAAATAATTTCCTTAAATACACTAAAAACCAATAAATTTCCATAATTGCTTCTAGCTGGAAATAAGGACTAAAATTTTTTTGTACAAGCCTTAATATATGTATAAAAATTATAGAAATAAAAATCAGGATTTAAAAGGCAGTAAAACTATTTCTTTATTTTTCATTTTGCTAAACTCAATGAGATATGGAAAATGATATCAAATCAACTTCAAAAATTATGAAACTTTTAATAAGTCTTTATTATAGTATAAAAACATTACTATAATTTTTCCAAAACATTTCCATGGGTTTAAAGGCTCCAAAGAATTTTTACATGTCTGAACTTGTAGAAAATATAATAAATACATACGATATCAGAAAAAATATGAAATCTTCATTGAAATTATAATATTGCACTAAGAATCATCCTGCAAAGTTTCAGAATTTTTGGGCAGGCGTACAGTACCCAACAGCCACGTGGTACAACTGTTCATGCACATTGTACCACGTTTGCTGGTGAGACCATCACTGTTGCACCTCCTTCTTCTTATTATTTGCTGTCCAAACCCAGAACAATCACACACTCATCACGGTTGTCCCTCCTCTTCCCCTTTACACACTATCACACAAAGACACACATTACATACGTACACATGTACACTAATCATACACTCACTTTCTTCACAATAACATATGCAAGTCCAACACTGCACAAGAGACTACTGCTACTCTCCCTTCCCTTTTCACTCCACTCACGTACACAGCTTTTTCATATGCACACTCCACATTTGCACACCCACTATTTCACTCCATCCACACACTTTAGTTCTGAATCCCCATTCAACCCTCACACAGGTTATACAACACCTCACATTTGCTCCAAAGTGTACCGCATACACTCACATCAGGCGCACAAACCCATAAAAACACCCAGCTGTCATCACGGCAATCCCCACCATGCATGCTGCGTACACAACACACGCACTCCCAGCATACTTATGGAGACACACACACGGTTTACACCTTCTCAGTATACACAATATACACTTATTCGCACCCATGAACATCCACTTAATTCACACACAAAAGAAAATGGTCATGGTAGTCTTGAACCCATCCCTTGACCCTCACAAAGCACTGTAAATTTTAACTATGGCAGCCCATCTTCTCTCCTTTCCATTACACTAACATATATAACACACATATATAGATCTACCTACACCACACAAACAAAAACTCACGCACTCCCTGCTTCATGGTTATTTCCCCCCTCCATTTCACCTACACACACTCAGTTGCACACTACCCATAATATACACTAAAACAAGAAATAAAAAGGAAGAATTTTGGCATCAAACCGTACCAAAAAATTGCACTTCGCCGGATTGGAAACGTCGCCGATTTTCAGCCCTTACTCTCTCCCTCTATTTCTCCTTTTACACAGCAATTTCTTCTCTTCCTGTCTCTCTTGGCATCTCTCTGTATCTCACTTTTCTCTCAGTCGTGGTAAACCAACGAACACGACGTGGGGGGTGGCTGCTCCAGAAGATATAAGATGATTTATATATAAACCCTATGTGGTAAATCACAAAAACAACCCCTACACTCTCATTAGTAGCTAAAATTTTACCCAAACTTTTATTATTGCGAAATGGTCCAAAAATAAAAATAATTATGACAATTTATGCGCTAGAAAAATTATTAGCAGCCTGTTACGCTAACCCGCTTCTCTATTTGTCCCTAAAGTATTCCGATGCTAAGGAAAATAATTCGTCACTAAAGACACACGTCAATGCTAAATCTTGCGTATAAAAATCATTGCTTAACAAGAATTTAACCAGTTAGGCTAATACAAGGTTTGGGGTGTTACATATATATATATATATATGTGTGTGTGTGTGTGTGTGTTGTGTGTGCGTGTGTGCTTAAGTGAATCAATGTGTGTGTAACATGTTATGGGAGAGAAAGGGGCTAAGGGTATGTGATGTGTGCATGAAAAAGGAAAATAGAGAGAGGGATTAAGGGTTGTTGGATGTTGTACGGAGTGGGTAATTTTGGTTAACGTTAGGATCGACACGTGTGTAGACTAGTATTTTTAGTATTTTCTGTAATTTCAGATTTGTGAAATTTTTTTGGAGCCTTTAAACTAATGAAAATGTTTGGGAAAATTTTCAGTAATGTTTTTGTATCACAAAGACAACTCAGTTTCAGTTTTGTAAATTTTAGAGTTGATTTACTATAATTTTCGTATTGCATTGGTTTTAGCAAAATGAATAATTTTAAAAATGTTTTAATGCCTTTTAATTTCTGATTTAAATTTCTATAATTGTTATAAATATTTTAAAGCTGTTACAAAAATTATGGGACTTAGTTTGCTGCTGGAAGTAATTATGGCAATTTATGGGTTTTCTTGCATTTAAAGAAATTATTTTTAATTCAAAAATATTCAAAATTTTGGAAAATTCATATTTTGACTTTTTATATTGTTTTAAGCTATAAAACTGTTTTATTATAATTTAAAATAAAATTGGTGTATTGTTGCACTTTAAGGAGTGTACGGAATTTTTAGGTAGGTTGACCACGTGCGAGGACCGTTTGAGTTGCGCGATTTTGGGTTAGAAGTGATCATCATTTGGGTAATTGATATTAGGTTTATAGTATTTTAGTATAGATTGTGTTCTAACATATGGAATGTCAATCTAGGTTTATTCAGAGATTATTGATCGAGGTTGTGTAGCATTGCTTAGCTTGGATCAAGGTAAGAAATTCTATCTGAACCCTACTTCATCGTTCTGATTTCAAATGTTTTATTATGACAGCTTTATGAACTACATTTATTTGATTTTATGTTTGATATTAAAGATGTTTTGAAACTGTCGATAAAATCCTAATTTGAGCTTGATAGCAATCGTTTGAAATTCGTTATTCTCATCTGTTTATTTAATTCAATCATTGTAAAACATTTTGAATTGTATTTAAATTCCTTGAATATTGACATGAGTTAGTAAACCTGGGAGTTACGAGGATGGTCTATATTGTTGGAGTTATAAGGATTGTCTGTTGGTTGGGTTAAACTAGTACCTAGATGGACTAGTCAGTGTACATATGCATATATAAATTGTATCGAACACTGCCAGGGTGGCTTCACTATATTGTACAGCTCATGTTCAATATTTCCTATTTCCTTTCTTTAACTTGAAGCGTTTTTGAATAACTACTAATTTAAGGGATTGAGATGATACTTGTCCCTATGTTTATATCGAATTGCAGTGATTTCATCAAAAACAAAATAATTTGAAAAATGTTATTAGACTTCGATGTAAAACAGTTCGTATTGTTCGTCTATAATGAAATGTTGTGTTTTATTAAAAATACTCTTTAAAAAGTTTTGTTTGACTCTATATGAAAAACTTGTCCAAATCGTTTTGTTGTTTTAATATTTGATCGACTTTACTGGGCTCTCAAAAGCTCACTCTCCTTTGACTTCCTTTCAACAGGTGATAACCAGCATTAGGTTGAGATAGTCATCACTAATTAGAGTCGAGCGTAAGGAGGTTTATTTAATTTTTAGTATTGATAATTGATCATTAAGACCCCTACGCGGGTAAACTTCTCTAACTTGTTGGTTAGATTTAAATTGATTTGAGAAATTGTAATGATTAGATGCTCTGACATAGGTTTTCATAGTTAGTTATTTGAAATCGAGGTTTTTATGTCCTTAAATAATGATTGTTTTAACGCTCTGAGAGTTCGGGGTGACAACGCTTTGGAAAGGTCCGAGTGTTAAAGCTTCGAATTTTCGGGGGTGTTACAGTATGATTGGCTTCTTAGTTTTATAAAATTTATAAAATATAGGGTAAATTATACCTATGAATTTTCTAATTGTAAATGATAGAAAACGGTGAAATAATAAGGTAGGAAAAGAAAATAACACCAAAACAAAGAGGAAAAGAAAAGAATACCATAACAAATAAGATTCTTGAGTTTTATAATGTGTATGGTTGGCCTCTTAATTTTATAAAGTTTACAAATATACGGTAAATTATACCCATGAATTTTCTAATGATAAATTATACGAAAGAGTAAATAGGGTAGAAAAGAAAAAAGACACCAAAATAAAAATGATAGACTCTAAATGA
Source organism: Escallonia herrerae (assembly GCA_033070095.1). NCBI lineage: Eukaryota > Viridiplantae > Streptophyta > Magnoliopsida > Escalloniales > Escalloniaceae > Escallonia > Escallonia herrerae. The sequence continues at coordinate 178,780 of JAVXUP010001287.1, forward strand.
AGAGACCAATTAAGTTAGGGAACTAGCATATGCAATGTTGAAACTTATGTGGTAGAAAAATAAGGTTCCTAAAAAATCCTACGTTTCATAAAAATAGTGTTGTAAAAATCCTACATGTCGCAATCCTCTACATAAATAGTCCCTTATAGCCTTTTGAGGAGTTTAAGCGAAGGTTATAATTATATACACACACACACTCTTTTATAATGAGAACACTATTTACATTTTTGGTGTAATATAAAGGCAAAATTTCTTTTGGTGTAACACATCTTTGGTGTTACCAACTACATATCTAGAATGGTTACAAATGACATAAAATACGAATCTTAAATGGTAAATAACTATCTATAAAGACATGTTTGATTTTTATAATTTAAATTTCATTAAAAATATATACTCCCTTCGTCCCTAAAAGATTGATCCATTTTACTTTGCACGTATGTTAAGAATATAGGTTCTATATTGTGTATCTTTTCCATTTTACCCTTTAGAGAGAGGGGGAAATAGAGTGGCCATGAGAGAAAAAAATGGTTGGTAGAGTGTTAAACATGGAGAGATAAATATAATAAAAAAAGTGTAAAGTGGTGGGCAAGGAGAGAGAAAATGAGTTGGTAGAGAATTAAATGTGGTCAGAGAAATAGAATTAAAAAAAGTATAAATGGTAAGTATATAAAAATACTTATAGAATCTTTCCTAATTTGGAAGTGATCACTTTTTGTGGGACGGCCTAAAAAGAAAATATGATCAATTTTTTATGAACGGAGGGAGTAGTTAAAATAAATTATAAAACCCAAACTTGATATTACAAAAATACCATATTGCTAACCCTGCTTCACACGCCCACTGCCTCGTGGCAGTGGGTCTCTTACTTCTTCTTTACACATGTACATAATATACAAATATAACTCTTTCACATCCATTCATTTTCACAACCACTCATGCAAACCTATATACATGTATATGCATTGCGCTAATCGCACATTACACTCCCACAACTACTCCTCACATCTTGCAAACCCATAAAAGATTCCCCATACCCAGCTACCTTCCCTACCACACCCACTGCCTCACGACAGTGCGTCTTTCCTCCCTTTTTCTTTTAACTCACCCACATACCCACCCATTTGTAGATGCACCAACACAACGCGTATGTTCAACTACAGCAGCCTAAGGCTACCCCCTTCTTCTCTCTCTCTCTACCTATCTAAAGCCCACATACACACAAAAATCCCACGCACCAAAACTACACGACTTGCATGTTCACCATGCACACGCTGCCTACCTTCTTGGCAGCCATCTCCACGCCCATACACACATACACACAAAGTACACAACTACTACCTTTCCCTTTTTCATTTCACAGTCACACCCTTTTTATGCACACACTACCCTCTTCACAAACATACACACAGTAGCTGCCTTGGCAGCTTCGTTTCCTCACCATTTCACAGCTTTACACACCCTCACAAAGCACCGAAAAATGTCACTATGGCAGCCCATGGCTGCCCATTCACCTCCGTCGCTCACGACAGCCATGGCTGCTACTTCCTTCCATCGATCTCCCTGCCATGATAGCCCAAGGCTGTCACCTGTACATCCAACCCCTTACCGCCCCCTTGAAAACCCACAAATCAATTTACAAACAGCCTTGATTTCATGCTATGTAGATATGTACTTTATACAATTGTTTAGAATTTGCAAACTACGGCAATTCCCATATACATTTAGTGAAAAAATGTTAGACAGAAAAGCTTATCGGAAAGAAGTTTGCAGGAAAAAGAATCCTCCAAATCCCTTCTCTGAAGACCCTCTCCCTCTCTCTCTCTCATAAGTGGTATGACGGCTGGAATTGGGAGCCTTTGAATAGCTGCCTAGACGATGCTATATATATATATATATATATATATATAGGTTAAAAGAAATCCTAATTAGAAAAATAAAAAGAACACCCTTTAAAATCCTTTTGTCGCTAAAACTTCTAACCCCCAATCTTATTATTGCGAAAATGATCCCATCATAAAATATTCACGATACACGTAGGAAAAATTATAAATAGGTTGTTACGCCATCCCGTTGGACCAAATGTCGCTAAAACCCTTCTCCTCGACTATGTCGCTAAAATTTCTTAAACAGATTTATTACCTCAAAAATTTGTCCTACAATAAATCTTTAGGATAATTTATGCGTTAAGAAAATTCATCAATTAGTTATTACGATACCTCATTTGACAAAAATTGTCGCTAATAAGCACGTTGCTAAAACGTCGCTCATAATTACGCCGCTACTGAAATTTTAAATTGTCACTAAAAGGAAATATTTTAAATGCTAAAATTTAAATTTTGTCGCTATTTATACCTATTTAATTTATTAAGAGTATTTTAAGATTTTGGGGTATCACATTCTCCCCAACTTATGAAAAAATTTGTCCTCGAATTTACGCACCTTTAGTGTCGAAAAGATGGGGATAACATTACGCATAGCCTCCTCTGGTTCCCAGGTAGCTTCCTCAGTAGCGTGATTCCTCCATAATACCTTTATTAACGGTATCACCTTGGTCCTCAGTATTTGTTCACGGTGGTCTAATATTTCTACCTGTACTTCTTCATAGCTCAAATCTGTCTGAATATCCTCGGGACGATGCTGTAATACATGAGTCGGGTCATGCACGTACTTCCTCAGCACCGACATATGGAACACATTGTGAACATGCGATAGATCTGGCGACAGTGCCAGACGGTATGCCACCGGTCCAATCCTCCGGAGAATCTCATAGGGACCAATATACCTAGGGCTAAGCTTGCCCTTCTTCCCGAAACACATAACTCCCTTCCGAGGTGATATTCTCAAAAATACTTGGTCACCAACCTCAAATTCTAAATCTCGTGTACGCTTCGAAGCATACATGCGCTGTCTATCTTGTGCTACCCTCATGCGTGTCCGGATCAAGTCAACTTTTTCACAGGTTATCTGAACTAGCTTTGGGCCAATGAGTCGACGCTCTCCAACCTCATCCCAGCATAACAGAGTTCTACACTTCCGACCATACAAGGCCTCAAAAGGCGCCATCTGGATGCTGGCTTGGTAGCTATTGTTATATGCAAACCCGACTAATGGCAAATGGTGATCCCAACTATCCGAAAAGTCTATCACACATGCTCTCAACATATCCTCCAAAGTCTGAATGGTCCTTTTCGGACTGACCATCTGTCTGTGGGTGGAACGCCGTACTAAGTCTTAAATCGGTCCCCATTGCCTTCTGAAAACTCTCCCAGAACCTCTAAGTGAAACGTGGATCCTTATCCGACACAATGAAACCGGTACGCCATGTAGTCTCACAATGGCATCTACATACAATTGAGCCAATTGCTGCGTAGTAAAATTGGCTCGAATAGGCAAAAAATGTGCCGATTTAGTAAGCCTATCTACCACAATCCAAATCATATCCTAACCCTGAGCTGTCTTAGGTAAACCTCCCACAATGTCTGTAGTGACGTGGTCTCATTTCCACTCTGGAATCTCTAATGACTGTATGTTCCCTGCCGGTTTCTGGTGTTCGGCCTTTATCTATTGACAAACCAAACATCGAGACACAAACTCTGCTATATCCTTTTTCATTCCCGACCACCAAAAATGTTCTCTAAGGTCATGGTACATCTTAATGCCTCCTGGGTGTACTGAAAAATGCGAATTATGTGCCTCTGATAATAACACTCGCTTCAGGCTCATCATCATTAGGGACACACAACCGACGGCCAAAACGTAACACTCATTCTGAGTCAACCTCGAATTCTATTTGTCTCCCGCTTCCATTACCTCCAATGATCTTGGAAAATTCAGAGTCGTTTGCTTATGCCTCCTTAATTCTACTAATCAATGTTGGTTGAACTTGCATAGCTGCTAATATTACACCATACCCCAGGCATCTGACCTCTAGCTCCAATTGTCGCATTTCCTCTAATGATGGAGGCTGTCTTGTAATCAATGTGGCTAGGTTCCCTGTACTCTTCCTGCTAAGGGCATCCGCCACTACATTGGCCTTACCCGGGTGGTAGTGGATGGAACAGTCATAATCCTTCAGAAGTTCCAACCATCTACGTTGCCTCATATTAAGCTCCTTCTATGTGAATATATACTTGAGGCTTTTGTGATCTGTGTAGATTTCACAAGTCTCTCCATACAGGTAATGTCTCCATAGCTTCAAGGCGAAGATCACTGCTGCCATCTCCAGGTCATGAGTCGGATAGTTCTGCTCATGAATTTTTAACTATCTTGAGGCATAGGCAATAACCTTCCCGTGCTGCATCAATACACACCTAAGCCCTCTCCTAGAGGCATCACTATAAATTACAAGCCCTCCAGAACCTGATGGCAAGGTCAACACTGGTGCCGTTACTAGTCTTTGCTTCAACTCCTGGAAACTAGACTCACACTCATCAGTCCAAACAAATCGCAGAATTTTACATGTCAAACGAGTCAATGGTCCTGCAATCTTCGAGAAACCTTCTACAAATCGTCTATAGTAACCTGCTAAACCCAGAAAGCTACTCACCTCCTTTACCGTGCTAGGTCTTTTCCATTTTGTCACTGTCTTAATCTTTTCTGGGTCTACAGAGATACCTTCCTTGGATACCACGTGTCCAAGAAAACCAACCTATTGCAGCCGAAATTCACACTTCAAGAATTTCGCGTATAATTTATGGTCTCTCAGACGTTGCAACATCAGCCTCAAATGTTCCATATGCTCCTGTTCTGACTTTGAATATACTACAATAGCATCGATGAATACGATGACAAACTGATCTATATAATCTCAAAACACCCTGTTCATCAGATCCATAAATGCTGCTGGGGCATTTGTTAAGCCAAAAGGCATAACAACAAACTCGTAATGCCCGTAGTGTTTCCGAAACGCTGTCTTTGGTATATCTTCCTCTCTTACTTTTAGTTGGTGATACCCTGACCTCAAGTCGATTTTTGAAAAATAACACGCACCCTGAAGCTGATCAAATAAGTCTTTAATACGAGGTAACGGATACTTGTTACGGATCGTGATCTTATTCAACTCTTTGTAATCAATACAGAGCCTCAGCGTACCGTCCTTCTTTTTCACAAAGAGGACTGGAGCACCCCAGAGGGATACGCTAGGACGTATGAACCCCCAATCTAATAATTCCTTCAACTGCTCTTTCATCTCAGCCGGAGCCATACGATACGATGCCTTGGATATAGGTTCCGTACCCGGGACAAGGTCGATCACAAACTCTATCTCACGATCTATAGGCTCCCCTGGTAACTCCTAAGGAAATACATCCGGATACTGTTCTACCACATGAATAGACTTCAACTTATCCTGATTCTGACTTGTATCAATAATATGTGCTATATATCCCTGACAACCCCGTCGCAATAATCGTCGCGCTTTGATAACCGAAATGATACTGACCAACCCACTTGGTTTAGACCAACAGTAAACGAACTTAGGCTGACCCGGTAAGTCAAAACGGACTATTTTCCCATGACAATCCATGAAGGCATGATTGGTAGATAACCTGTCTATGCCTAGTATAATGTCAAAATTGCAAATAGCTAGAGGAATGAGGTCCACGGGAAGATCTCTATCCTCAATATGTACACTACAATCACAAAGAGTCGTTGATACTGTCAATGACTCTCCCAGCGGAGTTCCTATTATGAGGTCAGTCTCTAATGGTCGGGTTTTCACCCTTAATCATGGTGCAAAAGTAGGTGACACAAAAGAATATGATGCCCCCGAGTCAAGCAATATACGAGCGTCTATCGAGTTAATTAGAAGTGTACCTGACACCACATCATTAAATGTCACAGCATCTTGAGCCGACATGGAGAAGAGACGGGCTGGCGTTATGGGTCTCTGCCCTTGTTGAGATTGCTGAGTAGGGCCTGGCTGACCCTGTCCCCTTCCCTGATGAGGAGCACTTCTCACTGCCGCACTGGTTGTAGGAGCGGGACAAAAAGCTGACTGGTTTTCCCTGGCTGATGGGCAATCTCGAACCTGATGTTCTATGCTCCCACACTTGTAGCATCCCCCAGTAACCTTATAACAAGGTCTGTCGCCATGGTGTTTCCCACACATAGGACCAGGAGTGGGTTGAGAAATTGTCCTGGTAACTTGACCTGCACTCTGAGTAAATCGATGCCCTAGTCCTTGTGGCGGTCTGGACCCAACATTCTGTACTGACCTAGCCCCCTCACTCTGTGCACCTCTATAACCCATGGTCTGCACTCGCCGACCTCTAAAACTCTGTCCAGATCTGGATCCCTGATTTGAGGCAGATCTAAATCCCTGGTTCTGTCCCGTCCTCTGACTATGTGCACCCTGATGTGGTGCAAAAGAAAGCTGCTGATGCTTGTCAGGCTCTGTGGATCTACCCTCATGTATGTCCCTCTTCTGGCCATCATGGTGCTGCTCAAACTTTTTCTTGTTGTCTGACCTAGACTTTCTAATGCACGAGCCAGATCCACGCACTCCACATAACACGACAACCGAGCCGAGATCACTCCATCCCTCAAACCAGGCCTAAGGCCCCACTCAAATTTTTGACACCTGTCGGCTTCGGTCGGTAGCATCCTATCTGCAAATCTGGCCAAACGTGAGAACCTCATCTCATACTCATCCACTGTCTCCCTATCCACCTGCGTTATGTTGGCGAACTCCCTCAACATCTGCTCGCGGTAGCTAGCGGAGAAATAAAGTTTATTAAACAGCTCTTTGAACTGTTCCCACGTTACTTCAGATCTTTGCTGTGTAGTCTTACTTGCCTCCACCATCTTCCACCACTGGTCAGCCTCTCCTCTCAGTTTATAGACAGCAAATTCCACCCTCTGCTTATCTGTACACCCAATAGCTCGAAATAATTTCTCCAATTCCACAACCCAGGACTCTGCTTTGGTAGGGTCCACTGACCCGTTGAAATTTGCCGGATTCTGTTTGTTGAACTCACTTAAGGTACTCCCTTCCTGTGTTGGCAGCTGTGATTGAGCAGGGTTTTGTATACTCTGTTGTTGATTGATCAAATTTTGAGCCATGATTGCCTAAAGTTGATTCATTATATGTAAAGTGGCATTCATGGGCTCCTGGTGAGATTGGTGCGGATCTGTAAGGGGTGCCTCACCAACTGGAATTCCTTGGGGTATGCCCCCTATTGGAATCCCTTTGTCCATCGTACGGCCCCCTCGGCCCCTGGTACGACCTCGGGTACCGCCATTTCATGTGCGTGCCATGCTACAAAAATAAACTATTATCAGAATCGCACAATTGGTATTTCATAGAAGCTATGCAAATTTAAAAATTATCAAGATAATAACGTAAATCATTTAGTAAGGAAGAATCCGCATGTTTCTACGAATCACAAAAACATAGGTTCATGCTCTACTGGTACTATTGTCACTTCCTAATAGAAATTATGCACTCGGAATTTATTTTTTCTCTCTCACTTTCAGCGCCCTAATTACTTTCCTACTCGATATACATATCACACTCTGAAATCCATTGATATATTTAAGTCTGTGAAAACGTCACAGACTCTTCATCACCCAGTAGGTTTTCCAACTCCATAATCTTCTTCCTAAAGTAATAATTATAGTCTTGCCGCCTCTGTCCCCAAGCATTATCAAATCCTCAATTCACGTACTTCAACCACTCATTCAATAAATCTCTTTCCTGCCTTGCTTGACGGATACCCACTTCCAAGGATGCCATCTGACGGATTAGATCATCCTTTTCCTTAGCCAATTGGGTGCACTTTTTTTCACATTTATAGGGTATAAAAGCATCGCGTTTGGCATGTTCGACCCCGTTATCATCCTCGATCGGCCCTTCCTATTCAATCACGGTGGGGTCTCTATCTTCCTGACCTTCCTCCTCAGGACCTTCCTCCGGATCTTCTTCCAAATCCTCCTCAAAATCATCGTCTCCTATCCATCCTCCGATACCGAGTTGTGCGTCATTTGGTACCCCAGCCATGTCCTACAGTAACGAAATACACACATCATAAGTATTCTATCATCCAAGTCAAAATGTATATAACTACTCTCTCATTAATAGAGTCATCTAATTCTCTTCCAAAATTTCTCTAACCACTCAATAAATTATCCCTAGTATAAGCTTCAAAGTCTACAGAATCAAAAGCCTAAGCTCTGATACCAACTGTAACGCCCCGAAATTTTCAGAGCATTATCCGATCATTCCATCAGATCCTCAATTGTCCAATATATTCATTACGACTACAGGTACCCAATAACATTCAGATCCGAGCACTACAATCCATCAATTCTCTTAACAGACCATTCCTATCACAAAATAATTGTAAGGTACTCAATTTAATAAATTACATAATGGTTCTTTAGCAAGGCTTAAATAAACAATTAATGGAAAACATAAACTATTCTGAAATTTAGGCTTGATCGTCCCTAAATCTTACTGAGGGTTATTTCTTGCAGAAAGGAAAAAAAAAGGGAGTGAGCTTTCGAGAGCTCAGTAAGGTCGCTCAAAATTTCAATAAAGAGTACAAACGATTTTCTTTGGGAAAATTTTATATCAGTGACAAAATGGAGAAAAGTATTCTCAATTCAAAATTCAATAGATACACTTTCAATTACACTAAACCAATGTGGATAATATTGAACATGAGTATAATGCAAAGCCACAAAGGCATTGCAGGGTAACACTTAGCGAAGCCACACAGACAGTGCTCAATAACAATAAGATTGCATATGCATATGAACACTAGCTAGACCCTTACGGTACTAGCGTCTCCTGAAAATAACAGACCATCCTTATATCACCCCCGATACAGACCATCCTTATAACTCCTCAATACACTAACTCATGTCAATATTTAGAGTGCAATAACCGATAAATCAATGATACATTCGATGCATAATGAGAAATAAATACACAGCATTGAAAATGAATTTTCAATAAACATATAAGGCTTAAGCGGGGTATTAATGGCAATCGATGCAATGTCATCACAAATGTAATTGAGTCCAATAAAAACGTTAATAACAGACCAGAAAGAATATTATGATATCAATAGATGAATAGGGTTTTCAGAAGAAATCCATTACCTCAATCCAAGCGTTGAAGCTAAAAACGCTCTCAACCAAATTCCTCGAGATTAACCTAGGTTGGTAGAGTCATTTATCAGAACACTTATTCATACTAATACATTACAATCTATATTTAATTATCTATAGTGTACCCATTTCTCTACCCAGACATGATGAAACTCGGAGCGGTTTCTTGCACGACTAACTTATCCCAAAATTCGTCACACTCCCCGAGACTCAAAAATATCCCAAAAAATGTTCTAATTGTTCATTAAACATTATTTATAGTTTAATGTAGCATATGGGATAAAATATACATTTTTATTATTATTATTGAATTAAAAATAATCTTCTTAAATATACTAAAAACCAATAAATTGCTATAATTGCTTCTAGCTGTAAATAAAGACTCATTATCTTTATAATAACTTCACAATATACAAGGATAATACAGAAATTAAATTTGAAAATTAAAAGGTATCAAAACTATTTTAAAATTATCTGTTTATCTAACTCAAATGCGATACGGATAATTATACCAAATAAACTCCAAAAATTATGAAACTGAAACTAAGTCTTATTTATACTATAAAAACATTACTAGAATTTTTTAAAAATTAAATAAAGATCTTAAGAATTCCAAATAAATTTTAGAAAAACGGAATTTATAGAAAATATTAAAAATATCAAACAATATCAGAAAATTATGAAAATTTGCCAGTAATTCTGTTATTTTTCTAAGATCCTTCCTGTAAAGTTTAAGCAATTTTCAATAATTGTACAACGTCCAGAATCCATCTGACTCAATTGTGCATAAACCATATTTCGGTTAGCCCATTCTTTCCTAGCTGCAACTCTCTCTTTCTTGAAGTTATATATATATATATATATATATATATATATATATATATATAGACACACACACACACACACACATAACACCACTCACACACACTTGCCACAAACAAATACACGTTACAGACAGTGCGTGGGTATCAGCTTCCACCTCATTCATTCTTCTCAACATTTTCCACTCACATTATTTCCATCACCTACTCACCACACAACATTAGCATACACCATTACACTACTTGCACCTGCTTCACACGCCCACTGCCTCATGGCAGTGGGTCTCTTACTTCTTCTTTACACATGTACATAATATACAAATATAACTCTCTCACATCCATTCATTTTCACAACCACTCATGCAAACCTATATACATGTATATGCATTGCGCTAATCACACATTACACTCCCACAATTGCTCCTCACATCTTGCAAACCCATAAAAGATTCCCCATACCCAGCTGCCTTCCCTACCATACCCACTGCCTCACGGCAGTGGGTCTCTTCTCCCTTTTTTCTTTTAACTCACCCACATACCCATTTGTAGATGCACCAACACAATGCGTAGGTTCAGCTATAGCAGCCCATGGCTACCCCCCTTCTTCTCTCTCTCTACCTATCTAAAGCCCACATACACACAAAAATCCCACGCACCAAAACTACACAACTGGCATGTTCACCATGCACACGCTGCCTCCTTCTTCGCAGCCATCTCCACACCCATACACACACACGCAAAGTACACAGCTACTGCCTTTCCCTTTTTCATTTCATAGTCACACCCTTTTTATGCACACACTACCCTCTTCACAAATATACACACAGTAGCTACTTTGGCAGCTTCGTTCCCTCACCATTTCACAGCTTTACACACCCTCACAAAGCACCAAAAAATGTGACTATGGCAGCCCATGGCTGCCCAATCACCTCCGTCGCTCACGACAGCCATGGCTGCTACTTCCTTCCATTGATCTCCCTGCCATGACAGCCTAAGGCTGCCACCTATACATCCAATCCCTTACCGCCCCTTGAAAACCCACAAATCAATTTACAAACAGCCATGATTTCATGCTATGTAGATATATATACTTTATACAATTGTTTCGAATTTGCGAACTACGGCAATTCCCATATACATTTAGTGAAAGAATGTTAGACAGAAAAGCTTACCGGAAAGAAGTTTGCCAGAAAAAGAATCCTCCAAATCCCTTCTCTGAAGACCCTCTCTCTCTCATAAGTGGTATGACAGCTAGAATTGGGAACCTTTGAATAGCTGCCTAGATGATGCTATATATATATAGGTTAAAAGAAACCCTAATTAGAAAAATAAAAAGCCCTTTAAAATCCTTTTGTCGCTAAAACTTCTAACCCCCAATCTTATTATTGTGAAAATGATCCCATCATAAAATATTCACGATACATGTAGGAAAAATTATAAATAGGTTGTTACGTCATCCCGTTGGACCAAATGTCGCTAAAACCCTTCTCCTCCACTATGTCGCTAAAACTTCTTAGACATATTTATTACCTCGAAAATTTGTCCTACAATAAATCTCTATGATAATTTATGCGTTAAGAAAATTCATCAACCAGTTATTATGATACCTCATTTGACAAAAAATTTTGCTAATAAGCACATTGCTAAAACGTCGCTCATAATCACGCCGCTACTGAAATTTTAAATTGTCACTAAAAGGAAATATTTCAAATGCTAAAATTTAAATTTTCTCGCTATTTATACCTACTTAATTTATTAAGAGCATTTTAAGATTTTGGGGTATTACACAGTACACGCCATGAAATCGTTCATTTTAAATGTTAAAATGAGTTTGTATTATTGTATTCATTGTAATTTCTACTCAAGAATGAGTTTGTTGAAGTATTTCAATTATAAATCTCTTTTCATTTGTAAACTGTTGAAAACCTTGGTAGAGTTTTGAAATCTGTACTACGGTTTGAGCTAGCACCCAAAGCTAGCTGGTTAGCGGAAGGCTCGAGTAGGTCTCCCTTGTATGGAGTGCTCGGGTACTGGACGTAGGCTGGTGGGGCCGAACCAGTATAAATCTATGTGTTGATTATAATTGTTATTTCTGTTACTACTTTGAAAATTCAGTTTTAAATCTTTGCTCAAAGTTATAAACACCTATTCACCCCCCATCCCCACCCTCTAGGTGTGTTTAGGGACCTACAAGTGGTATCAGAGCCGTGAGCTCTGGTTTTTTTTTTTTTTTACTTAATCGTCTAGAGCTAAATATTGCATTATGGAAGAACGTTCAGTGACCACCAAGCCATCTTTGTTGAAGAATGACAACTACAGCTACTGGAAAAATTGGATGAGAAACTTCCTGAGGTAGGATACACATGTAAGGTATGTTGTAGAGAATAGTCCTATATTCCCATGAAAGATGGACCAGACAGAACCAGGATTCCCAAAGGAATTCTAAAAATGGACGCTCATGAGTCACATCTCTTCTTTACGGATGACGAAGCAAAAAATATCGTCAGCTGTGGTCTTAACATGAATGAGTACAATCGTGTCTCAGCATGTGAGACAACCAAAGAAATATGGAGGCTGCTGGAGGTTACTCATGAAGGTACGAATCAAGTAAAAGAGACCAAGATTAACATGTTGATCCAGCAGTATGAGTCCTTCAAGATGAATGAGCACGAATCCATAAATAAGATGTACTCTAGGTTTACACTCATTATAAACGGACTGAAGCTCTTGGGTAAAACCTACCCAAAAAAGGAAGTCTTAAAAAAATTTTCTCAGATCTCTTCCAAAGAGATCTGAATGTGCTGAAGTTGGAAGAATTGGTGGGTTCTTTAATGACTCATTAAATCACGATGAAGATTCATGACGAAGAAGAAACCACCTCTAAGAAGAAGAACTTTAGCTCTCAAAGCTGAGGCCTATCATGAACCTGCAGAGAGTAGTGATGATTCTGACCCTGAAATGGCACTCATCACTCGAAGGTTCAAGAAATTTCTTACAAGCAAGCGAGACGGGAAAATAAGGAGAAATCAAACAAACCAATCACATCAAAGAAATAATGGTGATTGGAATGCGGGAGAAAATTCTGATACTTGCTATGAATGCGGCAGATCTGGGCATATAAAAAAGTACTGCCCACAGCTCAAGAACAAGTCAACAAGCACCAATGGCCGAGACATCAAAGAAAATAAATTCATACCCAAAAAAGTTCTGCTGACTTGGGATGATTATGACAAGAGTGATAAAGACACAAGCAAAGACGATGACGTAGCTCAACTATGTTTTATGGTCAAGGATAATCACTCCAATAAGGTAATCACTACTGAAATTTTTTATTATAATAAGCTTAAATTACCTGTTCTTGAACTCAGAGAAAATCATTAGAAGTTAAAAATTGAAAATGCTGATCTTAAAAGGAAGACTCTTTCTCTGATAAACACTGATGAAGAGCTACAAAGTGAAAAAGAAGAGTTAGATGAAAAGAATGAATTTTATATTTCTAAAAATACATTCCTAAAAGATGATCTAATTGCTTCTAAGAAGGAAAATTATTGTTTGTCTTCTAAAATTCAATCTCTTAAAAGTGTTAAAATCCCTATATAGAATGAGGTTTTAAAAGCCCAACTGAAGGAAATTTCTACACGAAAAGAGAATTTAGAAAAGGAGATTGAAAATTTGAATCTCACACTTTCAAAATTTACTCAAGGAAGAAAGAATTTGGATATTCTTCTGGGAAGACAAAGATGTGTTTTTGAAAAAAGCGGAACTGGTTATGATTCTTCAAAGAAGCAAAAGGATTATAAAAATTTCTTTAACATAAATCTAACTTCTTGCTCACCATTCACACTCTGTACACTATGTAACAAGAAAGGACACTTAGTCAAAAATTGTCCTCTTGAAGTAGCTAGAAATAAACTATCTTCTTCTGCTAATAAAAATAAAATAAAGCAAGTTTGGGTGCCAAAATCTTGTTTATCTAATCTTTCAGGACCCAAGAAAGTGTGGGTACCTAAAGGAACGAAACCAGAATATGTTCTAGGTATGCTTGAAAGCAAGGTGGATTCAAACAAATGGATCCTCGACAGCGGATGTTTAAGGCATATGACAGGACATCGTTCACTATTTTCTCATATCATTTTGAAGGATGGGGGACTTGTTACTTTCGGAGACAACTAAAATGGGAAGATCATTGGCAAAGGTAAAATTGGTATCGGTTTAATTTCCATTGATAATGTATTTTTAGTTGACGGATTAAAGTTCAATTTGATAAGCATTAATCAACTAATCGATAATGGACACAAAGTTCAGTTTGAAGGTGATCACTGCCTGATCAGTCATGCCTCAGATGTAGGCACCTTGGTTGGTAAGAGAGATGGTAACCTTTACACTTTATCCTTTGATGCATCTGACTATTCTCATGAAGTATGTCTTTCTGTTCAACAAAAATGATATTTGGTAGTGGCATCGTAGATTAGGCCATGTGCATGTGGATCTAATCAAGAAACTTCTCTCGAAAGAGCTTGTCAGAGGCTTACCAATGTTTAAAGTTTGTCAAGGATAAGGTTTGTGATGCCTGTCAATACGGTAAACAGTCAAAAACATCCTTTCAAGCCAAAAATGTGGTTTCTACCTCTCGCCCTCTTCATTTAGATTTTTTTGGCCCTACAAGAAATGCTAGCCTAGGTGAAAAATTTTATGCTTTCGTCACTATCGTCGACTTTTCAAGATACACCTGGGTTCTTTTTCTAACTCATAAGGATGAAGCTTTTGAAAAATTCTTTAACCTTGTAACGCTTCTACAAAATGAGAAGGAATTGAAACTTGTAAAAATCCGAAGTGATCATGGCGGTGAATTTGAAAAAAGATTTTATTCTTTTTTGTGATCAGAATGGTATCCCTTATGAGTTCTCTGCACTTCGAACCCCCAACAAAATGGGGTTGTAGAAAGAAAGAATAGAACTCTTCAAGAGATGGCCAAAACCATGCTTCATGAAAACTCTTTGCCAAAATATTTTTGGGCTGAAGCCGTCAGCACTTCCTGGTATGTATTAAATAGGGTCTTCATAAGACCAATCCTTGATAAAAACTCCTTACAAACTTTTTTCAAATCGAAAACCAAAAATCGATTACTTCAAGGTTTTTGGTTGTAAATGCTTTATTTTGTACAATCGTGAGAACTTGGGTAAGTTTGATGCAAAATCTGACGAGGGTATATTTCTTTGTTATTCATTAAAAAGTAGAGCATATAAAATTTATAACCGAAGAACTCTTGCTATTGACGAATCTATGCATGTTGTATATGAAGAATCTAACCTCGAAAATCCAAGTAAGCATGCAGGTGATGACAGTGAAGAACTCTCCTTGGACTTAAACAACAAACTAAATGTTTCTTCAAATGAGGGGGAGTGTTCAACATCATCCCACAGAGACACTACCAAAACTCAGCCTCTTCCCAAAAGCTAGAGATATTCATCTAATCGTCAATTAGAGCAAGTCATTGGCAATGTTGAGCCAGAGTGCCTACACGGTCTATGGTAAATCTTTTCTGTGCCGATTTTGCTTTTGTTTCTCAAATAGAGCGAAAAAACATTTCAGAGGCTCTAAAAGACGCTGAGTGGATCCTTGCCATGCAAGATGAATTGAATAAATTTGAGAGAAGTGATGTTTGGTCACTAGTCCAACCTCCTGTTCAACAAAAGGTCATTGGCACCATGTGGGTTTTTCGAAACAAATTTAATAAAGATGGCCATATTGTTCGTAACAAGGCTAGACTAATTGCTCAAGGATAAAATCAAGTCAAAGGGGTTGATTTTGATGAAACCTTTGCCCAAGTTGTTCGACTTCAAGCTATCTGGATACTTTTGGCATTTTCATTGTCAAGATACGGTGGAAGAAGACTGACACATCATTGTCAAGGCAAAACCTAGAGTCTTTTTTTATCTTTTCGAAGAAGAATCTCTAGACAAGCTCATAGCCAATATCATACTCATTTTTGGAATGAGCAAACTTCTAATGACTCAATATTCATATGTGATAAGGATGTTACCTGGGTTAGGCAAGATTAGTTAGAACTGAAGTTGACATCACACTGACCGCTGATTATAGGGAAAGCAGAAAGGGTAGAAAAACATGACAAAGGATGCTTAACTGATAAATGTTGAATAACCTTAGAATTTTAAGTGGATTTGTTTTTCTTTTTTTGGATAATCTATTAATGGTTTTGATTATTTTCTTTCATCTTCTTTGGTTGCTATGCTACTTTCTTATATGGTGTTTCTGATGTAATCTCATGTGAAGTTCGAAGAGTTGCTTTGAACTGAAACAAAGTAGTCCTTTTCTGTATATACTATTTTGTTTCATGTTAACAGGTGAAACATCAGTTGTTATCCATTATAATTTGTTCTTGGCTATTCTTGAACTCTGAGTGATGAATTGACATTAGCATGTTTATTTGCCATTGAAATCCTAATATTATTGAGCCTTAATTGGTTATATCAGCATGTTTATTTTCCATTGAAACCTAATAATATACCTTTAGTTGTATAGTAATTTCTTATTGCATGTCGAGCATTAAATTATTTATTGATTCAGTAATTATTTTTTTCAGTATATTGACGAGGGAGTCTGTTCTGTGGGAGGCGTTATATTCCTGCATGGAACGCATGCTAGAACCTTGATGGACTAGTTATTGTATGTATGTACATGTAGTATGTACTGTGCATTGCATTTATGGCTTTGCCTGTGCTCATGGTCAATATCTCCTGAATCTGTTTACATTGTGTCTTGAAATGATTATTTTGATATCTGATTAGAGGGAATTAAGTTGTAATTCTTCCTTATGTTGTTATCAAACAATATGTGATTCTTCAAAATTCTTCCCCATATTGTCTTTGAACAAACTATACTCATTTTGAAGTTTCTCAGAATATCATCTGATTGAATCTTGAATTATTTTGTAATTCCTTCGTTTGTTCCTTGAGTGACCTTACTGAGCTTTTGAAAGCTCACCCTTATTTGATTTCCTTCTACAAGTAATGATCAATCATAGATTGCTTATTAATGGGTTTAGAGCTTGAGTGAGATTCTGGACTGCTCACCACTATTTAGAGTAGTAGGACCCTGTGAGGGTCGGCACTGTAGCTATTCTGTAAAGAACTTAAGTTTTAGTAGTTTTTTTTTTAGTTTGTATACCAGAGAATTTGAGTTGATGTTTGTTGAGAAGCTCGAGTATGTGTTGGAAGTTTCACTTTGCGTTGAGATTGTTTCAGTCACTGAGTAGGGTCTCGTGTGAGTTAATGTAGTTAAAGCTAGGAGAGTTCGGGGCGTCAGAGCTCTAAATTCCAGGGCCGTTATAGCTAATTAGCGAATGAAAGTTTGTGATGGAATCCGGCGAAGAGTGTTCAATTTTGGTAACTTTTAGCCCTTTCCTTCCTCTTAATTTCAGTGTTTTAGTGTGTGTGAAGAGAGAGCCTGATGTAGTGCAGGTAGTGTGCAACTGTGTGTGTAAAATGGTGAAATGGATGAGGAGAAGCCGTGCGGTGCGTGCATGTGAGCAACCATGGTTGTCGCGCACGCATGTGTATGTAAAAGGGAGAGGCACTACTTGGAAAGAAAGTGTGCATGTTTGTGTGTTTTCCTCTGTGTGTGTGTGTGTGTGTTTTTTTTTTTACATGTGTTAGTGTGTGAGATTTTTAGCCCCCGTGCGCACGTGTGATTTTAGTGCCTGTATTGTGTGTGAAGTTACTTTATTTATGTGTGTGCTTTATATGCATGCGTGTGTACACATGTGTGTTTGGAGTGTGTTTGTGTGTGTCTGTAATAGTGTGTAAAAGTGTATGTGTGCGTAGTGTGTACGGAATGCGTGTATAGGGGGTGTGTGGGGCTGTGTAGGTGGGTGGGTGGGGGGGAGGTGTGTGTGTGTGTGTGTGAGAGAGAGAGAGAGAGAGAGAGAGAGAGAGACTTTTTTTGGGAAAAGAATTGTGGGCAGAGGTAGAAAGGAAGAAGTAGTAAGTGGGTTTATGTTGTTAAGTGGTAACATATGCTTGCGTAGGTGTACCATGTGCTCGGTTGTATTGAGGGCGTGCATGGGTTCACGTACAGTAGTTGTTAGCTTATCAAATTTTACAGTAGGGTACCTTAGGGTATGTTATAATTTCTGGTAAGTTTCATATTTTTTTTTCGAAATTTTAGTATTTTAAATATTTTTCGCAAGATAATTTCTTCTAAAATTCTTTTAGAGTCTTTAAAATTCATATTAAATTCTAAAAAAGTTATGGTAATATTTTATGATTTGTAGAATTTGGATTTTAAATTCGAGAAATTTCAGAGTTGATTTGGTACCTTTATCCGCATGGCATTTGCTTTAGCGAAGCAGATGATTTAAAAATGGTTTTAACGCTGATTAAATTCTGATCTAGTTTTTTATAAGTTTATATATATAGTAAAACTATTATACAAATTATGGAATTTTTATTTCAGATAGAAATAATTATGGCTATTTACGGGCTTTTATTAAATTTAAATAACTAATTTTTAATTAAAAAATCAAGGAAATTTATATTTTAACTTCTTATGCTATTTTAACTGACAAAAGTATTTTATAAGGACTTACTAAGAATTTTGAGTTATTATTGGGTAGAATGTATTATGGTGGTGGAACTGCTCAATTTAGGTTGATTCAGAAGATTTTGAATTGAGGTTACTTAGCTTAACTTCGAGCCGAGGTTATGGATTTCTTATCTTAAATCCAATTCATCAAATTTCACCTCGTATACTTTTATTCTGATTTCTTATTGAATACCGTTGGACTCCGTTATGTTTTGATATGAGAATGCATTTTTTGCCGTTGAAACCCTACCTTAAACCTTAAACGATTGTTTGAAACTCTTATTCATGCTCATCTGTTTTGTTTGTTCAAGCATTACACAACATGTTTAATTATGTATATTTCTTCTAAATATTAACATGAGATAATAAATCTGAGGTGTTTATAAGGGTGGTCTGTATTTTGGATGTTATAAGGTTGGTCTGTTCTGTTTGGGTTGCATACTAATACCTAGATGGACTAGTTTTTATGCATATGCATATGTAGCCCGTGTTACTGAGTACTGTCAAGGTGACTTTGCTACTCTATACTGCTCATGTTCTATATCACTTGCTTCTAGTTTACTGCATCTGAAATGTTTGAAATGTTCACCGGTTTGAGGGATTGAGTTAATACACTTCCCTATATACCTATATCGAGACTTTGTGGTCTTATTTAAAATCTCTTTCGAACTATCATTCAACTTCATAATTATATTCGTTCATTTTTTATTGTTTGGTCTTTGATCAACCTTATTAGGCTCTTAAAACCTCACTCTCGTTTGACTTCCCTTCTGTAGGTAATAACCAAAAATCGGTTGGTCGGTTACAGATTAGAGCCAAGCTAGAGAGTTTGGTTTAAGTTGTCGTATTGTTCTTACAAACCCTGCGTGGGTGGACATTATCATTTCAAATTTTGGACTTAAACTTGGTATTCCACTTATGACAGTCTACTGGGAGTATAGTTTGATTAATGGTTTAGCTGCTCTGATAAATAGTTGTCCACTAATAGTGGTTATGAAGATAATATCGTCTTTGTGCAAATAATTGAGTGAGTCGAAACAATTCGGATTTTCGATACAATGCGGGGCTTCTGGAAGGAGAAAGAGGTGGTGGTGATGGTGGCCCTGTAAGTGGGTGGTTTGGTGCTAGTGGTGGTGGCAATGGCAGTGGCAAAAAGAAAGAGTTGACAGTGGTGGTGGAAGTAGTTACGGGTTGGTGGAGGCCGTGGAGTTATGTCAAAGGTGATGGTGGTTGGTAGGTAGTCGATATAGGAAGAAGAAGAGGAAAAGAAAAAGAGAAAAAAAATTGGAAGCCAAAAAATTTGTGTCAAAGTCAGACTTTCTCACATTTTTGGTCTGATTTGACCGAAATGACCTTGATTTGTGGTCTTCGGGTTAATTGAACATAACAGAATGACGTAAATGGACAGTTTGACGAGTCCAACTTTGACACAAATTAATATTCAGTGACCAAAATAAGATTTTGTACGTAGTTCAATGGTTAATAACATACTTAACTCAAAGTATTAAGTGGATTCATACGAACAAGACATTCTCGATAATTGCTTTGCATATCTCTTCATCTTGAAAAATAAAATGCCGGCCATCCAGAATCTCATGATTACAAAATTTAAGGAATATTATACGCACAACTGTTGTCCTTAGAGAAACTTCACCCTCAGGGTTAATCGGCCTAGTAAGATATTGGTATACTCATGAAATGATCATGAGGATATATATAAATATTGTTACTAACGTTACTGCACAAACAATTAATTAAATGTAATAGATTTTACTATGCAATTTAATACCGGCAAAGTAACTATCAATGATATGACTGTTCTGGCCTGTTCTTGGTGCACGTTCTTAGGCTAGTCACTACAAGGAAAAAGGCTTTTGGCGACGGATTTTTAGCGACTGAACTACTTCCGTCGCTAAAGGTGATTTCAGCGACGGAATTTCCGTGGCTAAAAACATTGTCCAAAAAAATATTTTACCGAATGATTATTCCGTCGGTAAAACCATTGCGACGGAGTTTTAACGACGGTATAAACCGTCGCTAAATATTTTTTGGGAATTTTATAATTTTTTAAAATTTTTTAAGCAACGGAATAATACCGTCGCTTAAAATATCCATCTGTTAAAATGTTTCTACCGACGGACCTTTAGCGACGAGAATATTCCGTCGCTAAAAGTTCTTTAATACACAGATTTCTCTCTCTCTCTCTCCCCGTTTCTCTCTCTGTCACTCGTTTATCTCTCTGTCTCTGTTTCTCTCTCTTTCGGCGTTCTCACCTCCGGCAAAAGGCCCCCGCCTCCGTCCCTCACCACCAGCCCCCGACGCCGGTGACAGGCCCCTACCTCCGTCCCTCCCCACCAGCCCCCCACGCCGGTGACAGGCCCCCCGCCTCCGTCCCTCCCCACCAGCCCCCCACGCCGGCGACAGGCCCCCGCCACCACCACACCGCCCTTCCCTCTCCCCTCACATCTGCCGTCCCTATAGCCACCTCGCCGCCCTGTAGCTACCCCACTACTGCCACAGCCACCTCACAGTCGCACAACCATCGCCACAGTTCCTCCCCCTCCGGCGCACCACCACCCTCTGCCGCCTTTCGTGCGTTGCTGCCGTTGCCTTCTGTGCGCCACGGTCGTCATCCGCCTCGCTCCACCACTGCCCGAACTCACTTTTTTTCCCGGTTAGAATTTATTTATCATATTAAATCTGTTCAAATATGCTAGAATTAATCTGTTGTTATAGTTTAAATGTATGCTAAAAATTATTTATCGCATTGAATCTATTGTTATAATGTAATTGTATTTAATCTGTTGTAATGTAATTGTATTTGATTTGTTATAATGTGTTCCCAACCTATTCTGGTCAGACCCAATGCCCCGCTGGGGGTCCCGCTTCGCGCAGACACGTCAACATAGTAAGCGGTCTAATTTTTAGTGTATTAAACCGGTCAATGCACGCACACCCAAGACACGTGTTTTTCTTCTTGCTTCACTCGCTTCGTGCGCAATTTAGGCACAATTTATTTCGCGTTAGCGTAACTCACGAGAGCGCGACCGTCATGCCATGATCATCCAAGCACCTTTTCATCAAAAATATCGACCGAAGGTGCAGTCGGGGCGACGGGGTCAAGCACAAAGGCCTTGGCCAACCCCATGGGGTCGTCCTCGGCCTCTCCCAAGGCCATGGGGTGGCATCGGCCTTCATGGGGGTCGGCATCGGCCTCCATGGGGGGTCGGCCTCAGCCTCCATAGGGGGTTGGCCTTGGCCTTCCCCCTCGTTGGTTCACTTTTTGCGTAGGGTCCTTTTTCACGCTTTGTCCGTCTTGTACGCTTCATATGTGACTTTGGCACCTTGTTCGTCATGTGGGTATGATTCATGTCTACACGCTCGTTGCAACACAAATTCTGGATTTGTCGTTGCCTATCAAAACACCAACCGTCGGCATGCCCGAAGTTCACCAAAAGGAGAAAGGTGGCCTTGGCCTTGACCACCCCTAGGGTCGGCCTCGGCCTCCCCCAAAACCCCCGGCTTTACCCCTTTTTGCGCATATTGTTTCGGACCATGTTTTGTGTGGGCATAAAGCTTACTAACGCATACACAACAACCTCGTGACATCAGTCATCCAATGTCCGCAACTGTGCATCGCTCTCGTGACGTCCGTCGTTCAAAGTCACACGCTACCTCCAAGTGACTCGTCGCTGACAAACCCCATGTCACCATCCTCAACTTTATCATCACTACATATTGCACTCATTATCTTGGTATAACAGGCAATCTCAACTCACGTCTCGTCCCCAGGACACCCGATGCGCGCCCATGCACTGTCGTCGCGCCCGTGCGCCATTCTCATCATGCGTGCCCCTGGCACCAAGTATTGCTCCGCAACGTTCGTCGCCGCCCCCGTGCGCCATTCTCATCATGCGTGCCCCGGGCACCAAGTATTGCTCCGCTACGTTCGAAGCCATGCCCGTGCGCCATTCTTATTACACAAGCCTCGGCACAATTAAACCATAATTAGGACTAAATAACCCTAATTAGTCCTAATAAACCATAATTAGCTATAATTATCTGAAACTAGCCCTCATTAACAATAATTAGCCCTAACATAACCCAATTAAGCCTAATTAGCCCTAATTAAGAATAATCAGCACTACTCGGCACAATTAAACCCTAATTAGGATTAAATAACCCTAATTAGTCCTAATCAACCCTAATTAGCTATAATTAGCCCAAGGTACTCTTCATTAATACTAATTAACCCTAACATATCTTCGGAAATCCTAATTAGATTAATTAAACCGATAACGCTTAGTTCCCGTTCAAAGGTACTCATTACAAAGTAATGCTTTGTACTCATTACAAAGTAATGCTTTGTGTTTTATGTCGTGGATATTTGGTACACGTTCTCGTGTGTTTCTCCGGATGCATACAGATCTGGTGTTCTAACATCCATCAAACCATCCTGAGCAAGGTTAGATGAATGTTAGAACACCTAATCGATGTCGTGTACTTTGAGAAATACGGGGAGGTGCTGCCGAATTTTTCGTAGACATGGGACTAAGCATGAGTTATTCACTGTTTTATAAACATGTGCTTTTCTGAATGGGATAGGACCACTACCTGTTAGAGAGTGGAGGGAAAATATATAGACATGTTGTAACATTCATGCATTCATATTTACATCGACAATGCCTAATGACTGGTCATAATTGAAGGTGGTATACAGTACGATAATTCAGTCGTCATGTTAGTCAATCGAAGTTGGATGAAAAGGAAGAATGCTGAAGATTTTGAGTGTCGCGTTGACGAATTCCTCAACTTCTCTTATGCGCATCCTGCACATGTTGACCTTGATAAGATAAGGTGTCCGTGCGGTAGATGTGAGTTGTTGCACTGGAGAAAAAGAATTGAAGTAAAATGGCATCTTCGTCGGTACGGTTTTATGGGTGGATATACAAGGTGGACGCGTGCATGGGGAAACAATAGTATTGTCGTCCAACCCGGCTAGTCAAACTGAAGTTAGGAAGAAGGCACGATATGATTACCGAGATATCATTATGAATGCTGGGCATGCTAATGTTGACTGGGGTAACGACAGTCCACAACCGCCGAACAAGGGGGCTCATCAATTTTATGAGTTGTTGAGAGCTGCAGAAGAGCCGTTGTGGGATGGAGCTTCGAAACACACACGGCTGTCTGTAGTTAGTAGGTTAGTACAGTTGAAATCAGACCACGGGCTGAGTGAGAAAGGTTTTAACGAGTTTGTTATCTTAATCAAAGAAATACTGCCCGAAAGTGAAAAGCTACCGCCGTCGTACTATGACGTGAAGAAGATGATGAGGAAACTTGGGTTGAGCTATGAGAGGATAGATGCGTGCAATAATGATTGTGTATTATTCTAGAAAGAGAATAAGGATTTGTCACAGTGTCCAGTATGTGATCATTCGAGGTACAAACCGGACAAAGGGAAGAAGAAAAACATTGCATGGAAGATATTGCGATATTTTCAGGTCACACCACGGCTTCAGAGAATGTACTACTCCTCCAATACGGCTGAACATATGAGGGCTCACCGTGAGACTCGTAGCAACAATGCCGATGTGCTGACACACCCAGCTGATGGAGAGGCGTGGAAGGAGTTTGACCGCAGGCATCCAGTCTTTGCTCAGGAAGTTCAGAATGTTAGACTTGGTCTGGCAACCGATGGGTTCAACCCTTTCGGTCAGTCTACCACGCCTTACTCCTGTTGGCCTGTTATTATTGTCCCGTACAACCTTCCACCAGGCATGTGCATGAAGAAGCCGTAGATGTTCTTGTCGTTGCTTATTCTGGGGCCGAAGAGTCCTGGCAAGGACATAGATGTGTATTTAAGGCCGTTGATTGATGAGTTAAAACAATTATGGAATCATGGAGTCGAAACATATGATGCATCCCTTAAACAAAATTTTCAGATGAGGGCTGCTTTGATGTGGACTATACATGATTTTCCCGCATTGGGAATGACGTGTGGCTGGAGCACACATGGGAAGCTAGCATGCCCTGCTTGTATGGGCGTGAACCCCGGTCATACGTTAAAGCACGGCTGAAAGCCCTCGTGGTTCGGATGTCACCGTAAGCTTTTGCCACCGGGCCATCAGTTTCGTAGGCAGAAGGATAAATTTGACGGGACAATCGAGCGTGAGGTTGTCACACTGGACTACCCATCTGGTGAAGAAGTGCTCTCACACCTGGAGGCACTTGATACTGACATACCACACGGCAAGGGTGTGCCAGATCAGAAGATTCCAGGGTATGGGAAAGAGCACAACTGGAGAAAATTTTGTATCTTCTGGGAGTTAGCCTACTGGAGGACGCTCGTTATCCGAAACAACATGGATGTGATGCATATTGAGAAGAACGTTTTTGATAATGTGTTCAACACAGTGATGAATGTCAAGGGCAAATCGAAAGATCACCTTAAAGCGAGAAGGGATCTACAACAGTTGGGTGTACGCCGTGAATTGCATCCTCGGACAGTCAGCGGGAGGACGATACTTCCAAAAGCACCTTACTGTCTAGACAAGAAACAAGTGGAGAAGGTCTGTCAGTGGGTTAAGAATTTGAAGCTTCCGGATGGGTTTGCGTCCAACATATCTCGTTGTTGCAATGTATCAGAATGCAAGTTCCAAGGGATGAAGAGTCACGACTGCCACGTATTCATGGAGAGATTCATTCCTATTGCCTTCCGGGGACTGTTGCCACAGGTTGTTTGCGAGACTTTGACTGAATTATCTCATTTCTTTCGAGATATATGTTCTTCTACGATCCGGGTGAGTAACATGGAAGTGCTTGAGAAGAACATTGTGGTGACGATTTGCAAGCTGGAGAAAATCTTCCCACCTTCGTTCTTTGATTCAATGGAGCATCTGCCTGTTCACTTGGCATATGAAGCTAAGATGGGTGGACCCGTGCAATATCGGTGGATGTATCCCTTCGAGAGGTAATCTTTAAATTGTTACAGTTGTTCGTTTACACTTAATGCGACACCTGTTATCATTGATATTCCACCTAACTCGATTTGCTAAACTTCTAGGTTCATGTTCCATTTAAAGAAAAAAGTCCGCAATAAGGCTCGGGTTGAGGGCTCAATTGCGGAGGCTTACGTAATGGAAGAACTTGTAAACTTTTGTAGTCAATATTTCGGGCCTAATGTTGATACAAGGTTAAATCAACTAGGCCGAAATGAGCCAAGATCGAGCACAAATTTGGAAGGGCAATTGTCAATATTCAAGCAGTCTAGTAGTCCGTTCGGCCGAACGTATACTCGATGGCTAACGAATGAAGAGTACAGTGCTGCAACAATATATGCCCTTCTAAATTGCGATGAAGTTTCGGCATTCGTTGAGTAAGTTAATATCTTAATTCACTTACATTTTTGTACATAATTGAAAGTGTGTGATAAGCGAGTCAACTATATTGGTTTGCAGTGAGTTCGATGCGGAATCTTTAATCACTGATCCCGCTGGACTTGAATCTCATCGGAAATCACAATTTGTACAGTGGTTCAAAAGGCGTGTAAGTCCTTAACGAATTATATTATGTGTTATATACAGTTCTGTGGCCAATTAGTATACTGATTTATCCTTAATTTTTACCGTCATCTACAATAGGTTCAGTCAATGGATAGACCAGTGGCCTCTTGCTTGAAATTACTAGCTAAAGGCCCTAACAAACAAGCATCCTGTCATGGAGGCTATATCATCAACGGGTTTAGGTTTAACGTAAAAGATGATGACCGAACAAAACAAACCCAAAACAGTGGAGTCTTGGTCAACGGCGACTGTTATGCTGAGAATTGCATGGACTTTTACGGAGAGCTAGATGAGATTGTTGAGCTAACATATCTGGGTTCCCAAAACCGCCTGGTAATGTTCAAGTGTACGTGGTTTGATGTCACATGCAGTAGAGGAATCCGTGTTAGCTCTCAAGGGATTGTAGATGTCAATGTCAAGTCAAGACTTGCATCAGACGAGCCCTTTGTGTTTGCTAGTCAAGCTGCACAAGTCTTTTACGCAGAGGACGTCGCCAATCCCAAATCTCATTGGTATACAATTATCAAGTCCAAGAAATTGCCCGTGACATATGACAGTGAGGTAGACTCCTTTCAAGCCGACCAACCACGTGTCTTGTTCCTGTTGAGGTCAACAACGAGGAGGACGATCTTCCTCTTCCAACAACACTTCATGTAGGAGAAGAAGTCGTAGATGATGACGCGGAAGACGTAGAAAGTGTTGGAGATGATGTGACTGAGTCTACTGATGAAGAGGATGAATTAGAAGATGAAGAGGACGACGAGTCCCACGAAGAAGAGGACGACGAGTCTAGTGAGGAAGATGATGATGATTCCCAAACTGAAAATGATTGACTTGTAATGTTGTAACATCACGGAAAAAATGTAGTAACATTTTAGAACTTGGTTCATATTGATGTGTTTTTGCACCTCCGTTCATATATATAGTGTCGATGATGATTTCTGCCAAATTATTATTTTTAATGTGTTAATGTCTTTGCAATTTATCTATACAAAGTCAGATATGGATAGGATACGGGCTATTCGTGGCCGGGCTGGACGCCGAGCTGTTTCTCCCCGGTGGGTCCCACCTCGTCATTGCTCCCTGATGACGAGGCACAGAGTGATCACGTACAGCCCCAGCCCCAGCCGTCACCCCAGCCCCAGCCCCAGCCCCATCCGTCGACTTCGTCATCGCCCCAGCCCCAGTCGTCACCCCAGCCCCAGCCGTCGCCCCACCCGCGGTGATTCTCCTTCTTCCGTGGGTTCTACCTCAGGTATAGTTGATAACGGTGTTTAGTACATTTTTTCTAATTTATATTTGAAGTATATTTGAACTGTATTAATGTCTGTGTTTTGTAGGATCTCGACGAGGCCGTGGCCCGACACGCGGGGTACGCATCGACCCCCAGCGTAAACAGAGAGTTACGCTCACCCAGGAGGGCCTGTAAGTAAAAAAAATCACATCATGCCTTATTTTGTACATTTGGGATGTTAATTTATATTTGAACTGTATTAATTTATTTATTTACTTCTTTGGCAGGATCCTGGAGAATCAGGCGAGGACGAAGATCGGCGTTCTTGTGAAGGGCCGATTCTTCGAGCCACGCCTGTACTGGAAGGACTGGGATGCCGCTGCGAGGGAGTCCCTATGGGAGGAGTGGCTGGTACGGTGAAGTATTTTTTTCTGCGATAGTATTTGTTTAATTAGAGTTTGTTTTCTAAATTAATTTGTGTTATTGAATGCCTTGCAGGAGGGGTTCACGTTTGACTCGCCTGATCAGCAGGCACTGGGGCGGCAGGCCTTCTTTGCTTACATCGGCAAGAATTACCGCCGATGGCTCCACGACGCACGGGACCGGGCGAAGAAGATGCTGCCCGATGGTGCCCCGATGACGGAGATGAAGACATATCCCCCACATTGGATATCTCCGACTGTATGGGGGAGATGATAGATCGGTGGGCTGCGGATCCAGGCTGGGACGCCAAGAGTAAGAGCGGGGCCGAGAACAGACAGAACAGAGATCCGACGCACACGGGGGGGTCGGTGCCACACGACATCGTCCGACACATGAATGCGGTCCAGCACCCGGATCTGGAGGAGGATGAGGTCGTAGCTCTGACGTATAATCAGACGCACGTGCGGAAGAAGGACAAGGACGAGGCGCGCCGGGCCGGGCAGGCGACTATGTTTCAGATATTGCCCGGCGGATCGATGTGAGTCAATGTGTTTAATTAAGTTGTTAATTTTTTCTTACTATCCTCAATGTCTGTTGCGTTAATTAATGCCCTAACATATCTTTAAATCACTATTTTTGCAGGCCTCGTATGAACAGCTTAGGGAGTCCAGACAGCCATCAGCGTCCACTAGTACGGGTGCGAGTACTGGGGCGTTGAAGCGATGGCTGGATACGCCGGAGGTCGTCAATCGGCCGAAAGGCCGCATACGCGGCCTGCCTAGCACGACTGCTCGTGCCGTGATAGGAGCGTCCTCACCCCCCGCTGCCCCTCCACAGACACCGGCTCCTCGGCATCCGTTGGACGAGGAGGAGATCCAGCGCATTGCTACGGTGGTGTTGAGGCTGATCAAGGAGCAGGATCAGCAGGGTACCGTTACCGGACATGCCGAGCAGGCCCCGGATCAGCAGGATCCAGATCCAGGACTCGGCAACCCCTGATGAGCCCCTTCTCATGCCCGGTTGCAGCTTGTCCCCCCTCCCCCCGCCTGGTCACAGCTTGTCCCCCCTCCCCCCGCCTGGTCCCAGCTTGTCTCCCCTCCCCCCGCCTGGTCCCAGCGTGACCCCCCTCCCCTCGCCCAGCTTGTACATCATGACTATTTTTTATAATTGATTGTAAATATTTCTTTGTGTATTGATTATTGTGCGTTGTTGAGAATTGTGTATTGATTATTGTGCATTGTTGAGAATTATGTATTGATTATTGTGCGTTGTTGAGAACATATATTTTCATTACAGGTTTGGGTAATAGAAAAATAAAAAGAAATATTTAAAAAAAATTTTTACATTTGGCGACGGATTAATTCCATCGCCAAAAGTCTTTCTTGAACTAACTTTTGGCGACGAAATTAATCCGTCACCAAAAGTTTTATTTAGCGATGGAAAATTCCGTCGCCAAAACATTATTCCCTCGATAAATTCACAAAACAGAAAATAAATTAAAATACGTAAAATATAATTAGCGACAGATATTCCGTCGCTAATTAATAAATAAATCCGTCACAAAAAAGTGCGATATTAGACGACGGATTTGAAAATTCCGTCGCCAAACTTTTAGTAACGGACTTTTATACGAGGGACTTTTAGCGACGGTATATCCGTTTCTAAAACTTTTAGCGACGGATTTTCCCGTCGCTAAAAGCTTTTTTTCTTGTAGCGAGTTATCACGAAAGCAACACTTAGATGTTTTTAACTTAGAACCACATACCAAATCAGTGGCTTTTTTAGCGACGGATATACCGTCGCTAAAAGCCTTTTTTTCTTGTAGTGAGTTACCACCAAAGCAACGCTTAGATGTTTTTAACTTAGAACCACATTCCAAATCAGTGGCTTGACGGTTGTAAACTTATCGAGCACCCTCCAGATAAAAACAAGAACAAACTTTAGCTGCTACTCCGGTTGTAGGAATTTTCCTCCAACCCCATATATAGTGACAATTAATAGTTACTAAATGTCTCTAGTTACTTTTCTGTTAACACTTTCAGCGACAATTCTTAACAGCATTTTTTTAGTGTTACAAAATAAAAGTCACTAAAAAGATTTAGTAACCATTAATTGTCGTTACATTTTTTCCTAAAAACAATGCGCAGTTGGACCTCATTATTTCCTAAAAACAATGCGCAGGAGAATGTGAAATACTAAGTGGATTCATACAAACAAGACGCTCTTAAAAATTGCTTCGCACGTCTCTTCATCTTGGAAAATAAAATGCCCGCCATCCGGAATCTCATGATAACGAATCCAAGGGAGTTTTTCTGAGATGTAGCGATTTAGCGGAACTGCAGCAATCTTGTCTTCACCACCTTGCCACATGTGAACTGAACCCTCATTTGTAGGGAAAGGATTAGTAATCTCCATTGGATCAAATTCCCATTTGCCATTAGCTGCCATCATATCTTGATATACAGATACGTAAACACCTTGAAGAATACAACCTTGCTGCAAAAACGGAAAACCGTAAATGAAAAACTGCACATGCCAGTAGGGTAACATTGTGTCAAGAAAGAGACGAAGTTTCACTTGGAGAGATTGATCTACTACCTTGCTAACCCTTATGATTTCTTCAAGTTTCTTCAGGATTTGTATATCCGTGCGACTGAAACTGTCTGCTCCGCTGCCAAGACTTAACGAAGGAAAAAGTTTCTGAGTCATCCACCAGTTAAACAACTAAGGGGTGTAGTGTGCGACTCTTATTGTCCACTGGTCTCGCAGAGGCAACCTCTTGAAGCATTGATTAGATAAACGAGCAGGAAATTGAGGCCAATAGAAGTTGGTATTTGGTACCACCAGTGCAGCTCCTGACAACCTGCCAGCAGAACGGGGATGTGTTGAACAAATAAGAAGGTCAAGAGTTAGCAAAATAGGCCGAATGATGAAGGTATTCTATTTTTTTTCCCCTATAACATGCCTGTGTTGAATGTACTTTAAGCAGCTCCAAACAGGGAATGTTCCTATGGAGAATCCAATAACGTAAAACTTAGATCCAAGCTGCAACTTGTCAGCTAATTCTTCAATGTCAAGCGCTTCACTTCTGATTTTTCGCTTTGGATTTGGATCACTCTCTCCATAACTAGCTCGGTCAAAAAATAGTATGTATAACCCTAGCTTTTCCATAAACTCCTGGAAGTTGAAATAAACATACAAATCTTTTACAGTGTGTTCAACAGGTCCAAAAAGGTAAAGAATAAAAATAAAAAAAAAACTAGTTGGGCTAGAAAGGAAAAGAAATATTGAATTCCAAGAAAAGTAGCCCTTTGTCACCAAACCAAAGATTAAATTGTAATGTTCTCGAAGAGTAATAGCACGACTTTCCAGTTAAAGAATTTAACTGGTGGATGAGCTTAACTTTGAATGGCCTGCTTCTACATGTCTTCTAGCATGATTTGTAAATCATGATGGTTAAAGTTGGTGTCCAACCCTAAAGCTTGTTTTGTAAGAAGGTTAAGTTCATTAGGTAAAATAAGCTTGGTGGCGCACATTAATTTGTTTATTCACGTGCAATGTGGGTCACGTGAGTGGGAGTGTTAATACAATACATTGTTGGGCTCATTTTCCCAACATCTTAAACTTTTAAAGCACTTGGTTACTTAACCATAACGTATATCATATAGACGTGAGTTCATGATTGACATTAGGAGCGAATGCATATAGATGCTCAAGGGAAATCTTTTGATACCTGAGAAAGAGGCAAGAACTGGTTTCTGTTACTGAATGGATGACGATGATCTTGTACCGAGCCTCTTGCTTAGAAAGACCTATCTCCCTGTAGGCAATATGCCTCCCGTCACTTGGTTCAACTCTTGGTGCAGTAACAGGAGGACCTTCCGGCGAGCCACACTTCCTTGGGCTGGGAGGCTTTATTGCCTGATACGCCCAGCAAATGAGAGCCACCAGCACTGCAGTCGCTATCTCAGAAACCATTGCTGTAAAAAAAAGGAAGAAAAATATTTATCATTCTAACTTGGCCAAAAAAGCATCGTGGTGTCAACATCATTTCATATGACAATTTATAAGCTGCATGTGGGGTTGGAGAATTTTTTTTCTTATTCTTATTCAGATTCAGATTCAGACCAAAAAGAGCTCGAATGGAAGGATATTCAGATTCAGACCAGAAAAACAGGAAAAATATAAAAAGGCTTAAGGATATTACTAGTTCACAAGAAATGTATGCAAAATGTAAGCGTGTATATATAGCCAGCAAGCAAGTTGCAAGAGGTAGTAAAGCTAAGCAATTGCCACACTACAGTACAAGCTGCTGTTTGTTAGATCTGGTTGCGCTTATGTAAAATCTTGACTTGTACGATTGCTTACACACTTTGTTTTAACAACGAATGAGTCATACACGCAGTTGGTACGAAAAATTCACTTGTTTTATGGAGAGAACGTTGTAGCCATAAGTTGGCTTAATACTATTTGCAACTATTATTATTGTCATATTCTTTTGTATTGATATATATTATGGGATAATAAATAATATTGTCAACATCACTAATCTTAACTATGGTTCAGCGTACTCAACTAACAAATACAAAGGAACATATAAAGTAAAGTAAAGACCCAGATGAACAGAACCAAACCCAAATGAAGACAGAAACCACATAGTAAAAACCAAAAATACAACCGCGACCTAGTCTACAACCCTTATTGTTACGGACATAGCGATCACCTAGTCTCCTCAGCCGCAATATTTGCCACCTTCAGTGACGAGCCTTTAACCAAAATGGCGACCAATATGCCTCCCAATATGCAACACCATAACCACTATAGCGATCATCGTTTCTGTCGCTGTATACTATATACGCATGATGATATTCATCTACCAAGAGACACAAAATGAAAACAGAAAATAGTTTATGACCTCTGTTGATATATGTCTTGTATTTATGTCCCACATCGGTCACTCAAGGGAGGTTGCAACTAGACCCTTAGTATATAAGACATTTTGTCCCACATTGGTTGGAGAGAGAAGATCACTGCTTTCTCCAAGTATAAGTAAGTTGTCTTGTATTGTATTGAAGGGCAAGAGAGAAGAGTCCTTCTTTGAATAGGCCAAGAAAGAAGAGTCCTTCTTTGAGTAGGCCAAGAGAGAAGAGTTCTTCTTTGAGTAGGCCAAAATAGAAGAGTCTTTCTCAGAGTAAGAAAGAGAGGATAGTCTTTCTTTAGGTAGGTATCAGAGCATATTTCTTGTGTTTCCTTAGTTGGTTATCGCGTTCTATACATATCTACTTAGAGCGATTTCATAACAAGTGGTATCAGAGCATTCCAGGTTTATTTTTTGGGCAAAATTGAAATCGATTTCAGAGGATAAATATGTAGAACAATACGACCATGAAGTATGCCTGTGACAATTAGATAGGAAGACAAATTTTTGCATATGGAAGAGTACGGTGAAGGATTGGAGCGGTGCAATAGAGGATGCCGAAGCACGCATGAGGAGCGAGCTCGAGGCACTTGGAACGGAGTGTCGCAAGTCAGGTGGAGATAATCTTCAATAGATTAGATGACTTGGAAGTAGACAGTCGATTAACTGTGCTAGAGAGGAAAGTCGATGTGTTCGCGGAGGAGCTAGATGACTTGATCGAGGAAAGGGTCGCCCATTTTACCAAGTGAGAGGTGCAATGGTGCAAGGATCTCAAGGGATAAGTCACGGAGCTCTAAGAAGAACTAGCTGCTTGTAAGAAGGAGCTTACAAGAGCTACGAGGCAGGGGAGTATCGCGGTGCAACCAAGGCAAAAGAAAATGCTGGAGCCGAGATCGTACAATGGAGCGAGAGACTCAAGGCAGGTTCATAACTTCTTTTGGCATTTGGACCGGTACTTTGATGCCCTTAACATCGACGATGAGGTGGAGAAGGTGCAGACGACAGTCATGTACCTTACATATATGATTGCCTTATGGTGGAGGCGTCGTTATACGGATGGGTGCGATGTCAAAACATAGGAAAAGTTCAAGCGTGAACTAAAAAGGCAGTTCTCACCGGAGAGCGCCGAAGATATGGGGATGATCAACCTTCAACAACTGAGGTAGAAGGGAGCATCCGTGAGTATGTGAATTAGTACTTGGCTTTGATGCTTGAAATATCAAAAATGTTCGAGAGGCAATGACTATGCTTCTTCATTGAATGGTTGCAGCAGTGGGTTCCCACAGAGTTACGGCGAAGGGAACCTTACAACTTTGCTTCCGCCATGGTGATTGTTGAGAGGTTAGTAGACTTCAAGCAACGTGAAAGGCCGAGATCTCCAAGGCACGAGCGTGCCAAATATGGGGGAGACGATAGGTCGAAGAGTGGTTCGCTTAAGGCAACTGATGATGAACGGAGTGGGGACGTGAGACGTCACCGCCATCATAAAGGGGAGAAGAAGCATGTAGAAAGTCACAAGCGGGGTGATTCTCGTGACCACAAGGCTCATGGAGGGCTTAGTAGAGAATGCTTCTACTATGCAGGTTCGAATTACGGGAAGGATTGCCCGCACAAGGGCAAGATCATTGTTTTCCTCAAGAAACACAAAGGCAGCAAAGGCGAGAAGTTCAAGCATTGCTTGAGCTTGATTCATCTTCTTTCTTGTTGAGTTCAAGGTAGAGTACATCCCTACCTTTAAAGCGGATGCAAGATGGAGTACCTGAAGAAGGTACTGAGGGCATATTACAGTTTCCTCATAGAGTGGTTTGTTAATACAAGCCAAGGTGGAGATTTTTGATATATGTCTTGTATTTATGTCCCACATCGGTCACTCAAAGAAGGTTGCAAGTAGGCCCTTAGTTTACAAGACATCTTGTCCCACAATGGTTGGCGAGAGAAGATCACTGCTTTCTCCAAGTATAAGTAAAATGTCTTGCATTGTGTTTAAGGGTAAGAGAGAAGAGTCCTTCTTTGAGTAGGCCAAGATAGAAGAGTCCTGCTCTGAGTAGGAAAGAGAGGATAGTCTTTCTTTTGGTAGGCAAAGAAAGAAGAGTCCTTCTTTGAGTAGGAAAACAGTTGAGAGATACACGTGAGGGAGTGTTGTAAATCTGACTTGTGCAAAGTGGATATGAGTTCTCTCATATTTCTTGTGTTTTCTTAGTTGGTTATCGTGTTCTATACATATTTACTTAGAGTGATTTCGTAACAACCTCCAAAACTCCAACATCAGTACAAGACAAAGCAGTAAAGGGGAGAGAAGAAGAAGGAAGAGGGGGTCTCCTCAGCCGCAATATCCGTAATATTTGCGGAGGTGAATTTGCAGACATAGCGATCATCGTTTCTATCGCTGTATACTATATACGCGTGATGATATTCATCTACCAAGAGACACAAAATGAAAACAGAAAATAGTTTAGGACCTCCAAAACTCCAACATCAGTACTAGACAAAGCAGTACAAACTTAACAAAAGAGGACAAAACTTCATTAATTAAGCAACCAAATTGAAAATTAATTCATCTATAAATAATTACACCTAACAATTCAATGCAAAATATTTATTCTCTAGGAACAAACTTTAGACCTCATTCATTTAAAATTTTCATTTTCTGTTTTTGCAATGATCACCAAAAACATATGTTCTATCGTTTACGTTTCCTACTTTCATTTTGATCAATTTTGTTGCTTAGCTGTTCCAAACAGTATGAAAATGTGAAAACATCTATATAATAAACTGTATTAACCTTTTTTCGGCTTCCTCTTACCCATTGTCAGAGAATAGTAATTGTCAAATTAATAAAAATAAACAACCTTATTTTTTAACTGGTTTCGAGAATGATGAAATTTAAAACACAAAATGAAGACAGAAAATAAAAATTGTAAAAGAGTGAACACTCAAAGCCACCAGCATCATCCTTGGATACGGCGGTGGCAGCAGCTGACCTGCATCAAAAAATGTTGCTGCAACTTCCGAATACAAAAATGAAAAAGTTCAACACATTGTCCATTAAACTGAACCCATTCTTAATGGCGACTTGATGCCGATGAGAGTTCTGTCATCTTTCTCATGTCTCATCATCATTCATCACTAGTCATGGGTGGGGAATTGCGACAGTGAATAGTGGTGATTGGTGAGAGATCAATGGAGGTTTGCAGTGGTGGTGGTAGAGTTAAGTTACGGATATGGTGATGGTGGTAGTTGATCGGTGAAGCTGGTAGGAAGAGGAGAAAATGGTGGTGGTGGTCACTGATAAGTGTTCGTGGGTTTTAAGGCAAGGTTATAATAGGTTTAATGGGGAAGAGTACGTACATAGTGACAACCTTGCCGCTAAAAGCCTAATTGGTATTTATTTGGTCAAAGAGGAGCCTAACTGTCATTTGGCATAAGAACTGTGGTAAGGGGAATATTAGGTGATGGGTGTCAATTTTAAAAGCTTAAGGTGTGGCATGCAATTGATCCCAATGTTAGAGGATTAGAGAGGAATTAATCATAAGATGAAAACAATCAAAATTGAAAGTTACTTAACTTATGCAATTTTTTTTTTGTTGTGCTTTAACATTGAACTTTGATGAATCTTTTGTAGCATCTTCACTATAACTGTAAGCTTCTTTAATTCCATTCATGTATTTAATTTCTCAAGATTATCTTCACGAGTGTTTATGCATATTTATTTGCTACGCATCCACTCAAAGCACACAGTAATGCAGAATAAATATATTTTTATCATCAAAATAAGATATAAACCTATTTTATCCAGCTATAGAGCTAACGTAGTTCTTAGTTTGAAACATCATTCAACCATGGAAGGGTTGCCAATATTGCATGTTCGAAGGCACACAAATAACTTTATAGTGATTTGTGGCAAAACACCTCCAAAAACCCCCTTGGAAAATAGAATTTTTATTTGAATCGCCGTCTTATTAAGTTGAAGGAAAATAATAAAAATCTAGAAATAACTCAAAGGTGTCCAAGATGACGATTGGTCTATCGAAATCAAGAGAGGATTCGGGAACTATGTTATGCAACGAGAAGGTGTTAGCACCCGTCGCGCCCTTTCGGCCTCTACTTCATTTTTATTGAATTTTGGCGCTAAAAACACATAATATGAAAAATATGATCAAACTAACTTTTAATTTTTTTGCTTAAACTCAACATCGGGGGTCGAATCGCCTATGTATTTGATTGGACTAATGGGAATCAAAATTATCGCAGTTCAACTCTGAGCGTACGGGAAGTAGTCTACTTTTTAGGACTCAGCCTTAGACCAAAGAAACGTAAAAGATTCTTTTGGTTATTTTTTAATTGAAATGCGACTATGGGATTGAGAGGCAATCTATCTGCTTTCTAAGCTAGAAAATTATTAAAAGTTACCTTTTGATGTAGCTTGCCTTTAAGACTCGAGGATGTTTTCCGAAGGATCCATGATGCAAAGACTTAAAGGACTTTACGAAATAAATTTGGATGGCTAAGATTCTCAAGAGAGCAAGAATATCACTTCGGAAGGAAATGGTATGAATGTTCTAAAGAGAATAAGCTTTTGGACTGACCCCTGAAAATGGAGGCCAATGCCCATTTTCATAGTACTCAGGATCGTAGAATTTGATAAGATTAGTTATAGCAATTTGAAAAGATGGAAATAAGTTAGAATATATGATAAAATCGCAGAATCGACGAAAGTCAACTACCCAGCCGGTTAGTTGAAAACCAGCATGTTCACCCCAAAAATTAGAAAATGATTTTTCTAAAAATTGAGGCATTATCTAACTTTATTTACGGTAATCATTTTTACTAATGTAAATGAGGGGTACTAGATTCGGGATAATTCATCTCCTAACTGTAAAATAGATTGATTTCTTCTTTGCATCAAGGATAATTCACACAATATTTTCCCAAATTATCTTGACTAATGGACCGGATTGGACTAGACATGCAACTAGACTGAACTGAATTAATTAACTAAATTACATTACTTAGCCTAGACTCAATATTGCACTCTAGTTAATAATAAAGCTCATTATTTATTTAATTAAAAATACCTACAAAAATGGGGTGTCTATTCCCCAAGCTGAGAATGGATAGGGGGAGGTCATTTTATATAACTCTTGGGAAGGGAAATGTTGTAAGTTGGCATACACTTGACATTTGTGACACCTCTTCACATACTCAACACAATCTTGCTCCATAATACTCCAGTAATATCACTGTTGGAGGATTTTCTTTGCTAGCATCCATCCATCATGTGCGGTCCACACTCTCCCGCATGTATATCAATTGTATATATATTCTTTATCAATTGTATACATATAAGAGACAACAACCCGGGTGGCCCCTCAACTATAAGCATTTTGTCATATTAATCCTTAAACAAAAAAATACGTCATATTAGTCTGTAAACACTATGCCGTTTGCCATCGTAGTCCTTTTCTCCATTTTTGTCCAAAAGAAACCGTTAATGGCCCCCACAACAGGGGCACTAGAGTCATTTCATAATCTCAAGAACCAGAAGCTGCCTTATGGTCTCTGAACTATTAACGTAGCACTAAATTTGTCCCTGAATTAATTCTTGCATTCTTGGTCCTTTAACATTGCATCATTAGCCAATTTCATCATTTTGATCACTTCAATCACGGTTTCATACTTCAATGAAAAAGTCATTGTATACCCCATCAAAACAAGTTGCCACCATGACCATGGAGCTTTCTACAAGGTGGCTTTGTCTTTGTTATGCACCATCAAACACACTCTCCCCGGCCACCAACACAACAAATACCGCGGCATCTCGTCCCTGGCACCACTTTGCCACTGCTTCAACTGCTACTGTGTCATTACCTACCACCATTGGCAGATGACTGTAGCCAGGCAGTAGCTAGCCCCCAACCTTCAACCGCTATCACCCTACTGTTAACCAGTGATTAACTGTAGTCAGCCCATCGTTTGTAGCAGTCAATCGCAGGTTGACGATAAGGTAGTGGTGACTGGAGGTTGGGGGCTAGCGACAACTGACGATGGTGGTTTACCATTGATGGTCGGTAGTTGGAACTGCAAAAAGTGGCAACTAGTGACCAACTGCCTACGACATAGAGCTAGGGGGTGCCTGCAACCTGGAGCAGAGGTGGTGGCTTGGTGATGACGGTGGCAAGTATTGACCATTATGAATGGGTTATGATGCCAAACCCAACATAACCTACTATAATATTGAGTCAACTATCATATCCCATTTAATTAAGTGAACTGGACTAGGGGTAAGAGACAACATTTTCTGGAATTAAATTAGTTAAACCCATAAAAACTCAATCCAACTCACACCCTTCCTAGATAGAGGGTGTTGGTAGTGTATAGCAAGAAAAAAGCTACCTTGTTAAAAGATTTGTGGTTATGATACTAAAAGATTATGGTCATGATAACGACTTATTGGCTCTTTTCATAGATCTACAAAACCGTGATTGAAGTGATGAAAAGGACGAAATTGGCTAATGATGTAGTATTAAAGGACTAAGAGTGTAAGAATTAGTTTAGGGACTAATTTAGTGGCACTGACTATAGTACCCCTGCTGTGGGGGCCACTAACGTTTTTTTTTTTAACGGAAATGAAGAAAAGGACCACAATAGTAAACGACATAATGTTTAAGGACTAATATAGCAAAACGATTATAGTTGAGGGACCACCCTAGATGTTGTGTATAAATATATATATATATATATATATATATATATATATATATATATATATAGAGAGAGAGAGAGAGAGAGAGAAATAATACTCATTGATTAGAAAACTAAAAATATATGCATATATTTTTAGTTTTCTAATCAATTAGTATTATTTTTCCTCCCTCATAACTCCTATAGAATAATATTATAAAGCTTGAATTACCTCATTTTTTCAACTAAGTTGTCCGTTCCCACACATAGGGGTTAGGAACAAATAGCTCATTTAATTGAATTACCTCCTGTAAGAGCATTCCACTTTTCAACTATCTCATTAGCAAATTCTTATAAAAGAATAAGTTGTTTGTTCAAGAATAACGTCTTTGGTTTCGTTTCAAGAATAAGCTCTGCTTGTGCACGCTCACGTGTGTCTGTGTGTATCTATTAGATGAAAAAATATGACGAAAGATCTCAGCTATGAAGTAGAGTTGTCAAATGGGCCCGGCAGCCCGGCAGCCCGCAGCCCGGGTTGGTCCGGCCCCTTTCTGGCCCGGGCTAGTCTGGCCATACATGAACAGTGCTGGCCCGGCCATTTTGGGCTTAGGGCCTGGGCCTGGGCCTGGGCTAGGCCTGAATTTTCCTGAAAAAAGCCCGGGCCAGGCCCGACCCTAAGAACGGCCCGGAAAAAGCCCTGTTTTGGCCAGGGTCAGGCTCGGTTCTGGCCCCCCTCTTCACTTTTGAAAATTTGATTTCCTCCCCCCTTTCTCCGCAACGGCTTTATTCCCCTTTTCCCCCCTAAATTCCACTTTACCCCCCCCCCCCAATAGCAAAATAACGGCTACTTTGGGGGGTATTTTGGTTCAAGTTTATTTTTTCAACTCTTTTAAGGTTTTTACACTCTTACCCTCCCCAACAACTATAAACGGATAGTTTTTAAGGGTATTTTGGTCTTTTGTGAAGTTTCAAAAATCTATAAATTCACACCATTTCTCTCTAATTTTTCACACCAATCTTCTTACTCTCTCTTATATAAACATTCTACATTTCTACAAGCTTTGCTACTCTTGCTAATTACTACTCTTATCTACTAATTAGTACTCTTGCATATTATTACTCTTGTTTACTAATTACTACTTTTGCTAAATTTTAATTACTAACCACTCCTCTTATTAATTTGTTACTCTCTAATTCTTTTGTCTAGTAATTAGTAATTAGTGAATTTTTATATTTATCAATTACTATTACTAATTTTTTTTAATTACTAACTCTCTCCAATTTTGAATTACCCTTAGTGATACATTTGTTACTCTTTAATTCTTTTAATTGTTATTTCTAATTACTAATTACTGCTCTTATACTTGTGTATTTAGTTACTCTTACTAATTTTATTTAGCGTCAAATATGGCTGGATTATTGAAAAAACTGAAGCGTGGATCATCATCACGAAAAACATCATCATCATCACAAACACCACCACCACCACCAGCACGAGCGCCAGCACCACGGCCATCACAAACACCAATCCAAGCACCACCACAACCATTCGTTCCTGGACGAATGAGTACAGGCTGTATGATAGATACCCAAGCCAATTGGGAGTTCAATCAAAACATTCCAGATTTTGAATACACGCCTGATCAAGACCCCCCGCATTATAGTCAAGGACGCAGCTCGGTTGGCGAAGCTACTACTCCGTGGCATAATCTTAACCCTATGCCTGGTCATGATGAAGAAGGGCCGAGCAATGCCTCCGGTAATGAGCCAGAAGTCCAAAAGGAAAAAAAAAGAAAGCCGAGTGTTGGAATCATTTTGATGTAGTTACGGTGGACGGCATCCGAAAAGCTCGATGTAAGTACTGTGCTAAATTATTTTCGTCTGGTAGTGGTAATGGACATCTTAACAGGCATTACCCTCAGTGTGCACCTCGACAAGGCCACGTCGAACCTACCCAAACGCAGTTATCTTTTGACGGTAAGTTATTTGTTTATAATCAGCGAGAGCAAAGAGACGGTCTCGCTGAATTTGTTATTCACGATGAACAAGCCTTTTCTTTTGCCGATAATGCTAAGCACTCTAGATATATGAACACATACGTTCAACCTTTGTACAAAAAGGTTCATAGAAACACAACTAGATCCGATGCACTCCGACAGTATAATGCTGCTAAAGCACGCCTGATCGATTATTTCGATAAATTTGACGGTAAAGTTAGTCTTACTTCTGATATTTGGCAATCTCCCTTTACTTTTGTTAGTTATACTTGTGTGACAGCCCATTGGATTGATGCAGATTGGATTATGCACAAGAGAATCATCGCTTTCGAGCTCTTTCCTTATCCGCATGATGGAATGAACATTGCTACTATTATATTAAAAGCATGTACCACGTTTAAATTAAAGGATAAGATTATGAGTATTAGTTTTGATAATGCTTCTAACAATACAGCTGCTGTTGATGCTTTAAAGGAGAGCCTCAAACCTGTACTTTCTGGTAAATTATTTCATGTTCGTTGTGTTTGTCATATAATTAATTTAATTGTTCAAGATGGTTTAGCTGCTGCAGGAGATATTCTTGTCAAAATGAGGGGTATGACAGCGTATGTTAATAGTTCGAGTCCGAGAACACAACAATTTAAAACGTTGTGTGTTGAATATAATATGCCTCGCAGGAGAGCAGTTACAGATGTGGTCCACAGGTGGAACTCTACATACCATATGCTTTTACACATTCTGGCATACAGAGAAGTCTATACGCATTTTCTACTAACCCAGTTCCCAGCCGGCTTGCCAACTCAAGAGGAAT
Source organism: Escallonia herrerae (assembly GCA_033070095.1). Classification (NCBI taxonomy): domain Eukaryota; kingdom Viridiplantae; phylum Streptophyta; class Magnoliopsida; order Escalloniales; family Escalloniaceae; genus Escallonia; species Escallonia herrerae. The sequence continues at coordinate 220,951 of JAVXUP010001287.1, forward strand.
GGCAGATGGCCACATACCTAGCTGAATTTTTGGAGGTATTTTACACGTCTACCAATTTATTGTCTGGTACGTACTATCCCACCTCTCCTCTCGCTGTAATAGAAATTCTCAAGATGGCTACAATGTTAACAAAATGGAGATATATAGGACCCTTTAAGGAAATAGTAAAAGTGATGGATAAAAAGTTTAATAAATATTGGAGTGAACTGCCTGTTATTTTTACTGTTGCTACTTGTTTAGATCCTAGGTTAAAGTTGCATGGCGTGAACGTCTCGATACAAGAGATATCGATATTAATGTGCTACCCAGTAGAGGATACAACCGCACTCACAGCGAAAGTGAGCAAGACATTTGAGGAACTGTTCAACCTCTATCGTAATTCTGCTGACGTGCGCGGACGAGCTTCATCATCGACTGCTGAGAGGTATTATGCGCCATACCTTAAGGGCTTTGAACATCTAGTAGCAAGACAACTACCAGGTGAAGGTACTTCTAATTCGGCAGGTTCGTCTACTTTTTCCTCTTTTAATGAGATTGGTGTATATTCAAATACTGATCATTATTCTGATTTATCAATGCAAGAACAGGTTAATTTTAATTTGTTAAATTTTTGAAAACAAAATCAAAACATGTATAAAACTTTAGCCCAAATTGCACGGGATGTACTGCCAGTGCAAGCCTCCACGGTTGCTTCAGAGTCGGCATTTTCAGCGAGCGGGAGGGTTTTGGATGACAGGAGGAGTCGTCTTAACCCCGAGTCGCTCGAGCTATGTGTATGTTGGAAGGATTATCTTGATGCGAAATACCGCGAGCAAGATAAACCGATTGATGATAGGAAGAGCAGTGACTCGGATATTGAAGTACTTCCGGATGATTAGGTAATTTCTTTTTATTTTTCTTCTCTTAAGTTTTAAGAATAAAATTTCTCACAAAATATATTTTTTTTTCACACACACACACACATATATATATATATATAATAAGTTTTTACAAGCAAGATAGATATTTTTCCGTATATATAAAAAAATAGGTAACTTCGCCTGTTTGTTTACAAGCAGCCGGTCCCAAGCCCGGATAAAAGGAGGAGGGCCTATGAACACATTTATCTTCAATGTATATGATTTATAATGAAATAAAAGGATAAAGATTAGGTTCGTTAAATTATGAATATTGGACATGCCTAGAGTACAATTTGCTTAAACAATAACAAAAAATTACAATAATTAAAACCCTTACCTTGAATAATAAGAAAATGCCAAAAAAAATTAAAAAATATTTTGGGCCTAGGGCCTGGGCTTGGACAGGGCCCAGATATCCCCTTGGCCTAGCCCCGGCCCGATGGGCTTGGGCTAGGCCGGCCCATGCCCGGCTCATTTGACACATCTACTATAAAGTAATTAAAACTAAGAGAAAAAGTAAAAGCAAACTGAAAATTGTGATTAAAAGAATTTGAAAGTTATAATGAATATCGTGAGGAAAAGCCTATAGAGGCTTCGATCAGTATAATAGTAATTAGGGTATTTTTCTATTAAATCTTTATGTGGTCAATTTAATAAAATTTTTAACAAAATTTATATTTTTGACATTTTTTAAGGAACTAGTACAAAACACAATATCTCGGGCTGTACGTACTTCTCTACTGGTATCATTTGTACCAGCTGCTACAGAGTGGTATTTTGACTGGTAGGAAATGTAAAGATATCATACCAGTAGAAGGTAAAAATGGTGCATATCAGCCGATACGACCGATACCGGTACGATATTGATAAATATGTTTTACACAATTCGCCATAACTAAAATTTAGCTTTGCCCTCAATATCATTTAAATGCCATTGGTTTAACAACATTATCCACTAATGCAAATATGAACCTTGCTAATTGAAATGTACATTTTTTTGAACCTTATATACACTTCACAATAACAGAAACATAAGTCTAAGGCCCTGTTTATTTCAAGAAAAACATTTTCAGAGAAAGTTTTCCGTATTTTTAAGTGTTTGGTGCGTACATAAGATTTTTCAACGAAAATGATTTTCGGTCACACGTACTTTGAAGAACAAAATGTTGAAAAATCATTTACTGATTAATACTCGGTAAGTTGTTTTGCAAACCGTTGAACACACAATAGATACATGCACACACACGCCCACACACACCCACATTCGCGCCGCCCACCCCCCACCCACATGCATGCCACACACACCCACACACCCACCCACCCACCCCACACACACTTATCGAGGCCCAAACAGCGTAAAGCATATGTGTTATTTTGGTATAGATAGTTTTATCATTTTCTATGCATCGCCCAAACAGTCAAAAATGAAATTTCTAAAAATATTTTTAGGAATTGCTATTTTTTGAAAGGGCTAATTACATCAGTATCTCAGAGGTTAGGGTATAATTACAGGTAAGGACAATAGTTTGAACAAATTACACTTATGTGCGTTGGCCAAACGGAATTTTAAAAACCCTAACGATTTTAATGAAAAGACTTTATTGCCCCTAAGTTGGAACCTTATTTTTTTTCCAATGCCATTACTTCATCTAAAACAGAAAATCAAACGTTGTGTGGTGTTGGGGGGGAGGACTTCACTGCCTCACCATCATCTTCTACTGCTCCACCGTGACCACGCCGCCGCCAATTAGACTAAAATCCGTCACGCCGTCGCCATTGTAGATTTCTCACTCCGTTGTAGATCCCTTACGCTGATCCCACTCAGCCACATCGCCCTTATAGACATCTTAAAGAGGCAGTTTTTGTCCGCCTCCAAGTCCTCATCATGGCTCAACTAGAAAACCACTTGCGTCACGGCACCCCTACACTTTCATCACGAGCCACTGCCATGATCACCACCATGGAACCTTAGTAATCACCACCATGGCACCTTTGCAATCACCATGGCACCCCCTTTCGTCGCGAGTCACGGCACCACTGGTTGCATTCTTGCGATGTGGCCACCACTCTGCTTGTATGGGAGATTTGGTTGGGGCGAGGTAGGGCTTGGGTAACCGGCGACGTGGGTCGAGGGAGGGGGCTGGGGCTACCGGTGGCGTGGGGCAAGGGAGGGGGCTTGGGCTGCCAGCGGCATGGGGTGAAGGAGTGGGCGGCGAGATTTCAGACCTGGAGAAAAAGTTTGGAGGGAGAACCTTAATTTGAAAATTAGGATTTTGAAACCCTAATTTTAAGGTTTCAGAACCCTAATTTTCAAATTAGTGTTGTGAAATCCTAATTTTTTAATCAGGGTTTGAAATTCTCCTAATTTAGTGTTTCAAAAGCCTAATTTTCAAAACCTTAATTTTAAAAAATTAGGGTTTGATATCCTAATTTGAAAATTATAAAAATTATTCAGGATATACTTTACAAGGACAATATTGTCATTTTTAAAATACGTAATGATGAAAATTACACTTTTGGACGGAACTCTGACAGATGGATACAAGTGTTACTTTTTTAACATTTTTTGTCGCAGTATGTTACATTTTGAAACTTCGTGTCTTTAATTGTAATTTCACTCTAACCTCAAGGACACAGCTGTAATTAGCCTTGAAAAAGTATATTTCGGAAAGCGTTTTCCATAAAATATTTTTCATGAAACAAATAGTAACTAATACCTACTAAGAACTATTTTGTGAACACAAGACGTACTTGCTTAAGATGTATAAGTTACTCATGAAAGAAACCCTAATCTATTCATGCTCGACCAAACAGAAAATTTTGTCAATAAAGGCCTTTTTTGTTGCCATGGTAAAAGGTACGAAATTCCCAATATAGTGACATCTAATAGTAGCTACAAATATGTTTACTGATCGACATATGTACAAACACCTTCAACAATAGGTCTTAGCTACACTTTTTAGTTTCATTAACTAAATGCCATGACTTGAGTTATAACCAAAATTTGTAGACTAGTTAAACTACATCATTGGGTTAGCAGCGCATTGCTTTGCTTTTTTTCTAATCAAGTCGTAATATTAAACATCAGGCTGTTACAAAAGATGGTTCATGGTTCACATTTTCATCCATTAACAAAATCACACAAAAGGATGAGGAAGGAACCGAACCAAACAAATTATCATCATCGGCCTTTGCAGCAAGATTATGCGCTAAACTGTTGACAGCTCTACTAACTTTCAAGAAGGAACAGCAGGTTATGGCTTTAAGTTTGTCTCTGGCTTCGTGGATGGTGGGGAAGCAATTCCAGCTGGGATTTTCCTCATGGTTGTTAAGCCAATTGATGATTTCAGAAGCATCACCTTCAAAAAGGACATGAGAGCAGTTATAAGAGATTGCTAAGTCTATCGCCAGTAGACTTGCTTGGGCTTCAGCTGCTGCTGGATCCAGTTGTGCGCTCTCCCGAGTTTTGGCCGCAATGAGTTTGCCATCTTGGTCACGGATGGTGGCAGCTTGAATAGATCTGCTAGCACGAACTGCGGCATCGAAGTTGATACGAACCCAGTGGCGAGGGATGAAGTTGATGGGTCTGTTGAGAAAGCAAGGGGTTTGGGTCACTTTTGCAGCCTCTCTATACCGATTGTAAGCTACCAAGATTTGGATTGAAGCCTTCTTTGCATTGATTTCAGTATTTTGGAAGACTAGCTGGTTCCTGTACCTCCAAAGGTGATCCATAATAGTAGTAGCAAATAAAGTGTAATGGTAACTCAAATCAGGGTCATCTTTGAGGAGTGGAGGGGATAGAATCTCAAATAGCCATTGTAGCGTGTCACTCCAAGGATAACTAGTGGTTCTTTGCTGGGCTTGGCTCGATATGTTGGGAGGACGAAAGCCTTCGGTAGAGATCGACCACATTGCACGATTGAGAGGACATGCGAGAAAAACATGTGATGTGGTCTCCTCTGCTGATTTGCATAACGGGCATTCAGTATCAATATTCGGAACTATGGTTCGCAGCTTCATCCTGACAGGGAGAATGTTCCAAGCAATTCGCCAGATGAGTATTTTGTGTCTTTCTCGGATCTTAGATTTCCACAGGACCTTCCAAAATGCTCTGATGCTATGGTCGCCACTTTGAAATCTGTTTTCATTATGGAAAAGATAAGCCGATTTTGTAGAGAATTTCCCGGTTTTGTTTGGAGTCCAGGCTAAAAAATCCTGGGGTCTTGACGGAGAGATGCGAATTTTTTGTATCTCTCCAGCGTGATCATCCGAGAAGTTACTACGCAACTTGTTTAGATTCCAAGATGCAGTTGATTCATCAGTGAGGCTAGATACTCTTGAAATGACTACTAACGCTCCTTACAACTTTGCTTAAAACATTATGTACACGAAGTAACATATAGCAACGAATGTCAACAATATCAACGGATGTGACAGTGAAGCTAGTCATCGGTATTTTCAAAGTCCCAAGTCTCTTTTTCTTTTGGTTTTTTATGCATGCTGGAAATATTATTACTTTTATATTACCATCCTGGCCTTTCGGTACAGTCTACATACACAAAAAAAAGGAAAGAAAGAAAAGAAATTGTAAGACTGTACTGTCTGTTCATTCGCTGTCTAACTACCCAGCGATTGTCCCACTGCTCTTTCATATCTAACATGCTTCGTTTTCTACCTAACCAACCTTTGGCACTATGCCATGCATTTTAAGAAACTGCTGTCATATCGGCATGGTGCTAACAAGGTGAACTCACATGCCCTGCATCATCTTGTAATGCGATATTTAGAGACTTCACCATATGAGTTTACTTTGAACATTCAACCCTTGCCTGTCACCTAGGAAGCACCGGCGCGGCACTTAGGGTGAGGCACCGACACCGGATACGCGTCGGGTGCGGCACCGGTGCGTGTCAGATGCGTGTCCACCATTTTCTAATTTTTTTTTAAAATTTGTTAAATTCCCGCTGCGGATCGGCTCAGATCTGTGACCACCGGCCACTCCATCGACACCGGCAACCACTGGCCACTCCAGCGACAACAGCGACCACTGGCCACTCCAGCGACACCGGCAAGGACTCTGACGAGAGAGGACACTGGAGAGAAGAAGTAGAAGCAGCAGAAGAAGGAGAAGGACTTACTGGCGACGGCGAAGGCGATGGCATGCGGCGACGGCAAAGGCATGCCGCGACGGCGACGGAGTGCGGTGTGCGGCCAGATTGAAGAAGACACTGGTCGATACTCTCTATTAGAAGCTGCCGGCCTGCTTTCTTTTAATTAATAGTGGGAAGCTGAATTTTGACTTTTGACTCTTGACAAAATATTTGTTAATTTATTTTAAGTACCCATTGTTAAGTTATTACATAAATCACCCCAAGTACTTTAAAGAAATAAAAGTGATACCACATAAAAACTTTATTCTTTTCAAATTTATGATTTTAATATTTATAAAACAGCCCATCAAACTTAACAAATTCTCACTGAAAGCTTTAAAATTTACAAAAGAGCCCATTAAACTTAAAATCTCACTACTTTGTTTGGAATATTAATTTCTTTTACAAATCAAACATACATATTATGATAATTGAGATTTAAACTGTTTAAAAATTTAATAATAAGTGTATATAATTAAAAAAATATTTATAAAATTTGCCGTATCCCCGCCGCACCCGTATCTTAAAATTTTCAAAAATGCGGCATCCGCGTATCCGCACCCGTGTCGTATTTGCACCCGCACCCGCATCCGTGCTTCATAGCCTGTCACTATATATAGCCATCATAGTCGGGACCCTGAGATGTAGCTAAATATTGTAACTGACATATGTAAAAACGCCTTCAACAACAGATCTTAGCTACAGTACTTTAGTTTTACTAGCTACGTGCATGACTCGAGGTAGAATCAAAATTTATCGACTAGTAGTTGACATGAAAAAAAATGTTGATGTCCATTAGCTACAACGATGACTATATATATGTATATAAGTTCAACCATTTCACTGGGTTAGCAGCACATTGCTCTGTTCATTAGTAGTATACTTGGACTCTCGGAATGACTAATAGCACTCCTTACACAACATTGCATTAAAACACTATACACGTGAAGTAACATAGCAACGAATATCGCCTTGGATGATAGATGTGACAGTAAAGCTACCCTCATCGGTATTTTTTAAGTACAAGTTTCTTTTTCTTTTGGTTATGGTGGAAAAAATATTACTTCCTAAAATAGGTTCATATGACCATCCTGCCTTTTGGTACGGTCTACATACACAAATGTTACAACATACGACAACACCTAATACAAAATGAATACTACTTCATCGCAAATAGAACTCATACGGGCAGCTTCAAGTTTCCTGTTAGGTGTCCATGCTACACAGCATCAATTCTTCCTTTCTTAGTCAAACACCTTCTTGAGGTCCATCTGCTATTGTGATTGGTTGTAACCAGTTCGTATGAACGTTTGTCATCGCACCAAAGGCAAATTTTGATAGAGACTTCACTTCAATCAGCTGATTTTTTTTTGAATTAATTTGATCTTGTATTAGTCCTTCTTATCTCTCTTTTCAAGTTCATTTTTGTTCTGCCTATTACAGCAAATACAAAAGCAATAAATGAATGTTACAAATCGTTAGACAAGAGTAATACTTGCAAAATTCAGCCAAATGCTGGCAGACAGTAAAACCTGATACCATAAAAAAGGGTAACATAAAATAAACCTATTATATTCTGCACGTTAGTGGTACCGAACCTCTGTTTGGCACCATCCTCGCCTGCTATTATTGATCAGATCCAAGACATGCCTACTAGCCTTTATTTGCTTTTTGGGTGCTGTATACTTCTTATTAAATGGTTAAAAAAAGAACTACCAACGCTTAAAAAAAGAAAGAAAAAGAAAAAGAACTACCAACGCTTGTCCCACTGCTCTCTTTCATTCGCTATCTAACGATTAACCGCTTGTCCCACTACTCTTTCATATTTAGCATGCTTCATTTTCTACCTAATCAACCTTTGGCAGTATCCCCTGCGTCACGGTGAACTAACATGCCCTGCGTCATCTTGTAATGTGCTCTCTTCGTCTCTTTTTATTGGATCGTGTTTGACTATTGTACGTTTAATGTGAGCTGTATTTTATAAGTTTACCATTTGACCTCGAGAGAGAATAAGGGAGAGGGAGATAAGAAAGTGAGGCAGGAGAGAGAGGAAATGGGTTGGTTGAAGATTTTAATGTATAATAAAAAAAGTATAAGACGGATAAACATAAAAATATACATAAAAAAAATTTAAGTTGGAAAGCGATTAATTTTTTTGAAACAGTTCAAAAAGAAAATATCATAAATTAACAAAGGACTGAGAGAGTTAATATTTAGATACATCTCGAAACGTAGACGAACTAATGAGTTACTTTGGACATTCATCCCTTGCCTGTCACTATATAAAGCCATCATAGTCCGAACCCTGTGATGTAGCCGAACTGCCAAGCTCCTCTCATGGGACTCTCTAAGGTTCAGCGCCGCGATTTCCCAAAGGGCTTTCTCTTTGGAACAGCGTCCTCTGCTTACCAGGTAGCTCGCAAACCCTGTGGTAGGATGTGCTTTTTGCCTTTATACACACCTACGCATCCGTTTCCATATACGTGCTTGTCGCTCTGTTCAGCATGAAGGCGCAACAAATGAAGGAGGCAGGGGCCCAAGTATATGGGACTCTTTCACACAGCGTCATCCAGGTTTCGCCCTCTCTTTATTGCACACACATACCTAATTAATGCCTTTTCCACAGTCATCACATTGCTTGAAAACAAAACAAGCGCTGGGATTTAAGTTCCATAAATGTAAGAGCACGACTTTGGATAATCTCTGACAAGTTTTTAGTCCGCAAATGCCCCAATTCAAACGAAACTCGCCATTTCATTATCCTGTATTCTGAGTACATCGGTGATGATAGGCTATGCCGGTAGTGGCGGTGATGGATGGCTGCGGTGGTAGAGGTTCTTCGATGGTAAAGAGAAGATGAGAGGAAAATATCACTGTTCTGTGTTTACCATTTTGAGCTTCACATTTGAGGCTAAACTCGTTCATAACTGACATCAAGAGTGTCTTTAGAATTCAGAATGCTTGAGAATTTAATTATGCACAAATTAAGAATGCTATAGAAAAATATTTGTTTAAAATTTTTTGAATTTAAATTAGTTGAATTTAGCTCATATTTTATCTGGTGTACTAAATAATAAATACTTTCATTTATTTCAGATTTATTGGGATGTCTGTTTTAAAACAGGCATCCCAAAAGTGTTTTTACAAATAATATGTTTTTTCATCATATTAAAAAACATATTATTTGTACTAATGTAACACTATAAAATGCTTAAATTGAATTAGATGAAATAAGGGCACCAAAAGAAAATTGGTTCATATTTTTTTCCCAATTGATTTTATTTGCTTCACGGGCTCCTTAATTACCTCTAATATTGCATAGAATCTTTGTGGATTTGTTGGAGCATACATCGATCTCTACACCTGTCTACGCCTAACACCTTCTTTATTAGCTTGATGATAAATAAAATTGCCAGATATTGCACTTTTTACAACAAGGCACAATGTATCAAAAGAACTTTTCTTGATTTGTTTTCAAATGTTATATGGTTCTAATTTTACGAGGTATTTAAAAAAGAAGTACATGAATTCTTCCTTTTAAAAATCTTAAATGTGGGTTTTTTGTTTGATTCATAGATATAGCCTTTTGTTTTTTGTGTAATCTAGGTCAGTACAGTGATAGACAGTGTTTCGAAATATTAAATAATGGTAAAATTAAGAACCTTATCAAAAGTATAGTTTGTCTATAACTCGTCTATCATAAGTTTATAAAAGTTAAATAGGGATTAATAATAATGTCCAGTTTCTTAAGTAATTTTATTTTGTATGTAAGTACTTCATATTGCATAGGTTCTATTGGTATAATATTATGGTTCAAGTCTTAATAGGTTATTGTATTGGTTAGTCATAATGTTTCAAATTGGCGTTTAAATGGCACAAGGCTTACTAATTTAGAAGTTTACTATTCCTGCAAAAGTAATTATAAAATTAAGAACCCCAGCCAAAATAGTTTCCTGAGATCTTTAGTAACACTACTATGTTTACTTCATGGTTTTTATAGATCCCATATTACGTTTTAGATATAGTCAAATAATTTATCGTGCAAAGAAGCTATTATTGCGTTTCTTGATTCGTTTTGTTCTATATTAGAGCCGAGGAACCCAAGCCAAGCTCGGGTAGTTAACAAGACATACTGTTTAGCTCTAAAAAGTGTATTAATGCATGCCTACGTTTGCTAAAAAAACCATAATTGTTAAAAAGAGATACATGGCCTGTACAAAGCTTGTTTTGACATATAACCAACAAGATTATTGCCAATTTATTCACGGCTGGCTTAAATAAACTATAGAAATTTTGTTATGATAGCTCATTTCTGACAACTTCAAGTAAGCTATCAAGGCTATAATATTAGGTACCCGTAGTGGTCCAAGATGTGTATCCTTTCAACACCAAGTAATCTCGTGACTCAAAAAGTAAGGCTATGTTTGACAAAAAAAAAAATTGTTTTCAGTTTTCAAATAAAATAAAATTAAAGAGCAGTTTAATTATTTTTTTCAACAAAAGCAAATGGGTGTTTGATAATCCAATTTTTTTTTTGATGGTTTGTGGTGGCTGTGGCCAGCGGTGGCTTGTGGCTGGTGGTTGCCGCCGGCAGTGGCTGCCGACCGCCGGCAGTCTCCAGGGGTGGTCGCCGGTGGCTGGAGGTGGGAGGGTGGTGGTCTAAAAAAAAAAACCAACACTGAAAAAAATAAGTTTTTGGAGTTTTTAAAAATAGTCTTGATTTAAAAACTGGCTTTTTAAACTGAAGAGAAAAAAAAAAGGAAAATAGTTACCTAACGCAACTTTTTTTTTCCAATTTCCAAAACTGAAAAAAAAAAAAACTGTGTCAAACGCAGCCTAAGGTTACGAGTTCTCTATGTTTGAAAGAACAAATGTTGTAGTCTGTGTTTCTATTCATGAATCACTCTTTTAAGGAATAGCTAATTGATCAAGGATACAAATTTACGAATCAGAATATTCAATTATTTGTCACCAAACAATAGTCCTTAGACGTAATAAATGCCATTAGTGTTTTGCACGAATACCTATTTTATCATAATATAATACAACTTTTATACACCATACATATTTTGTTAGGTGAATCACGTTAACTACGATGAGCTTGCAAATATTAGCAAATGTCCTTGGGCTATGCTAAATCATACGGTGATATGAGCTTATAAGAGTCTAAGGGTTGGTTTGACAAAACTTTTTTTTTGGTTTTCAGTTTTAAAGAGCAGCTTAATTTTATTTTTTTTACAAAAACAAGTGGGTATTTGATAACCCTTGTTTTTTTTAGTATTTTTTTTTTTTGGTGTTTGGTAACCCTTTTTATTTTGACTTTTTTTTTTGTGGTTTGCGGTGGCGGTGGTGGGACAAGCGGTGGTCGACGGTGGTGGTGGCCGACGGTGGCTGGTGGCGGTGGTCGTCGGCGGCCGGAGGTGGCTGCCGACAGTCGCCGCCGATGGTCTCCGGCTGCAGGAGGTGGTTGCCGACAGTCGCCGGCGGCGGGAGGTGGCTACCGGTGGTGGTCCCCTGCGGCCGGAGGTGGCTCCCGACAGTCGCTGGCGGTAGTCGCCAGCTGCCGGAGGTGGCTGTCGGCGGCCGACGGTGGTCGCCTGAGGTGGCTGCTGGCAGTGGGAGGGTGGTGGTAGTGGTCTCAAAAAAAAACCAAAAGTGAAAAAGAAAACAGTTTTTGGAGTTTTTTTTTTACTCTTCAGTTTAAAAACTGGTTTTTTAAATTTGAGAAGGAAAAAAAATGATTACCAAACTCACTTTTTTTTTTCAATTTTCAAAACTAAAAAAAAAAGAGAAAAAAACCCGTGTCAAACGTGGCCTAAGATTTTCTAATTAGTCTTATTGTTGATATGAACTTAATCAGGGAACGGGAAACGACTACTGACAAACAATACTAGTAAAATCGGTCTATGTGATGCCCAGCCCCAATATTTACAATACTAGCAAGTAAAATCGGTCTATTGGGGTGCTGAACCCTAAGATTTATGCCCCATATCTTGACTAGGATTGCGGGTTTGCTTCTTTTTTTTTTGTAGACCCATCCTTTCTATGATTAGATTCTACATTATTTCGGATAATTAGTTTTCAATTGCTCGTTCTCCCAAGGTAACTTTCGTAACTTAAATTGCCTTTGTTGCTACAAAGATAATAGGGTGCAGAAGAAGTAACTAAATTTTCTTCTTATAGACTCCTTTGGGATATTTTATTTATCAGAATGTTACAAAAGTATATGTCATGATCTGCAACACAATCTATGTTCCGACCATAGGTTTTAATTCTTTCATTTTTTTGCATTAAATCGTGTAGTCCTAGACGTGTGGCTAACTTAAGGAATGTTGACCATGTAACTGACAGGAAAGGTCAGAGATGGTAGTAGTGGGTATACGGCTGCTAATTCTTATCATCTACACCAGGTTGCTCTTTTCATCATGTTAAAAAGTCAATTATTCGTCGTAAATCAGGAATTTTTAGGAGGATCTTAAAGCCTTGTAGCCAATGCAAAGTTATTTACACTGACGTTTCCTTGACTTTGTTGCAGGACGATGTGAAAATCATGAAGAAATTGGGTCTAAATGCATATAGGTTCTCAATATCATGGTCTAGAGTATTGCCACGTAAGCCATGACTAATCTAGATATGTATGATTGAATGTTAAAAATGAAATGTATATAGCTACTCCAATGTCAAAACATCTTAGTTCAATTACTGTATAACAGGTGGAAGGCTGGCCGGTGGAGTGAACAAGGAGGGACTTAAGTACTATAATGATCTCATAGACGATCTCTTGAGCAATGGTCGTGATTCAACCTTAACCTATTGATTTCTATAAATGCATCATATCGGGGCTCATGTATATCCTCAACAACAACTATTTCTTTGGAACAGATATAGAGCCCTTTGTGACACTCTTCCATTGGGACCTTCCTCAAGCTCTGCAAGTTGAATATAGCGGTTTCTTAAGTAATGATATTGTGTAAGGCACTCGCTCCTCAAAAATACTCTTAGTAAAAGCAATTATGTCACTACATAGAGTTGTTTGCAATAAGACTAACTATTAGTCCCTTTATCCAACATATCATACAATGCAATACACACAAACTCAACGATGACTGAATGTGTAGTTTGAAAGTTTAGAAACAAATTCAATGATGGTTGGTCAGTTTAATAACTTACAAATATGTTAGCTTTATAAAACGTTTTTGATGATTCCTAGGGAGGATTTTCGTCAATATGCGGAGCTTTGCTTTTCGCAATTTGGTGATCGAGTGAAGCACTGGATCACGTTGAACGACCCATGGAGTTATTGTATTGGCGGCTACGTCACGGGGATCCTCGCACCTGGCAGAGGTCATAATTCACCAGAAAAGATAGCGCTGGCCTCCCAACCTGCTCAATATTCTCGCTGGGAATTATGTACACAAAACAACGAGGGGAGTTCTGGTATGGACCACAAAAATGGGGATCCAGGGACAGAACCTTATAGAGTAGCACACAACCAACTTCTTGCGCATGCATCTGTTGTAGATCTGTATAGGAGAAATTTCCAGGTTTGGACTTCGACTTTCAAATAACCATTATCATCTTTGAGAATCACTCATTGATTTATTGCATGTAAATATTTGAACAGGAAAGCCAACAAGGTAAAATAGGGATAACACTTATGTCAGACTGGATGGAACCCCTAGATGAGCAGCACGACAACAAAGCTGTACAACGGGCCCTTGATTTTATGCTGGGGTGGTGAGTAAATCATAGTTTTGCTTCTTCCTCATTTCTCACCAAGAAATTTAGTAATCTGTTCTGATGCACTAAAAAATGACAAGTTAGAGTGTAAGACATATATATATGTATAACCGGGTGCATTCTCATTTAGCCAAGTGCACTCCTACCATTATTTTGCATATCGGTGTCATTTGGCTTACAATGACCCGCTTAGTACTTCTTCAGGTCAAAACGTAAAACCTGTTAAACATTTTCAAATAACTCTGACCTGGGCCTTGAACTCGTGTCGATGGCTCTTGAAAGAATAGTTACCTTTGCATGGTAGGACTAGAGGGGAGCTACAATAGTGGGTGGACTCACACCCAGGGAGGAAATTATTGAGGGGCACATGTGAACGAACTTAGTCCCACGTCGTGTATGTGTGAATAATAAGCTGGGCATATACCTGGATGAACAATTTCATACTGGTTCAAGCTTTCGGTTGAGTTTAATCCTATTTTCTTCCGCTTTTTGGTTGAGTCAAGTCCTATTGACTTAAGATTTTAGATAGAGGAGTTCGACTTATCTCGTAGATATTGTATGTACGAGCCATCTTGGTGGAAACTAAACTTCCAATCATGTCTCCAAACATAAGTAGCAACTCCAAGTTTTAATTGATTTGATAATCACGTCCAATGCACTCTTGCCCACTAAAGCTTATTATTCTCGTATTGTTTTGAACTCCATAATACTTTCCCTAGACTTCAGATAGTCAGGTTGAAACAACAAGAACACGGAATATCTATCCTATGCGTTTCCTGGAACAATTGTTGCATACAGTCTGACATGCATTGTCATTGGCAAACTAGTTTCAACCATATATTCCTCATAGCTATATGCTCAAAGACCATAGAACGAGGCTCCACTAGAAGGATGTAGTGATCACGTTCTTGTAATAATACTAAACTAACCACCTCCAAACAAGACACCATTAGTTAAAGGAAGAAAACTAGTATCATAACTTGAATGTTATAAAACAAAAGGAGAATAAGCAACCCTTGAAAACCCTTGTGCAAGGACATGAACTCGAGTAAAGAAGTATTCTTCGCTTGTTTGATATAGAATATTGTTGCCTATGTGGAATTATCAGAATTCTCTGATGTAGAGTAGATGTGCTGTAATAGCATCACGATACAAGGAGTGCCCAAAAGTTTTTCGACGGTATTGGTAAAATTCATAGAAACCTTTTTTTGGTCATTAAACACATTTGTCAACACTTTTATGTACTGTTTTATAGACATTTTCTTTCCTCCTCCTTTTCAGAATAAGAAACAAAGACAAAATGATATACTAATTGAATCAAACCGGCTAGTCCAACCTGTTTAACGGTGAGCCGACCAGCCCACAAGTTCGGTTCTCTTTCTGCATCTAACGTGCTGAAAGAAATCCATGACTAGAAACCGCGCAGAGCTGTCAAAACCGCCTTAAGGGTTTTGAAGTTTTGAACTCTTCATTGCAAAATGTTCCGTACTTTGTTACTTGCTAAACACAAATTTTGATTTAATGATTTGTTACTTCCACTTTCCAGCATAGTTTGAATATTCCATATTAATGTTTAGTTTTTGTGACATACATGTATGTATGTGTGTCTTCATAATTTCATCAAATTATTTCTATGTTCAAGTAGCGAACCATTGATCCAACCCCTTGGCCGTTTTAATCTCGATTTGGTTTCATAACTTGTAAAGGGTTCCATGGCACTTTCCTTCATTGTATTTATTTCGCATGGTTTGGTCTCCCTTAAGCTCTTTTACTCCGAGAAGTGACGAAATGTTCTCTGGGTGTTTCAATAATAATTTCACGTATTTTTCACTTACGAAAGAAAAGGTTGCACATAAATCATCTCATTTCTTGCACAAATTACTCCACCAAACGTAAGTCATGATTCCCATCTATATATGTTTGCCTAATGATTTGGAGAATTTTCCCTTATAGGATCCAACTTTTGATGCATACATACATGCTTTTGCAGGTTTATTAGTCCATTGACGACGGGTAAATATCCAGACTCAATGCTTCTAAGTGTTGGTAATCGACTTCCCAAGTTTGAAAACAACGACATAACATTGAAATGGTCATTTGATTTTATTGGACTAAATTATTATACCGCGAAATACGTAACTACGGGGAAGAATGGTAAAAACGGAAAGAACTACAGCTACACTACTGATTCAGATGTGGAATTCAGAGGTTGGTCTCAAACCTAGGTGCTTACGTTTGAGTTTAAGCTTCTAAAGTTAACAATGTCATGATCTTTTCTCTCGTTTCCTTTCTTTCTGTGCAGCCAATAAGAACGGAGTTGATATTGGAAAAAAGGCAAGGCTTAGTATAAATGAGTTTCTCTTACTAGAATAAACAAGCACGATATGTATATTCTCCTAGTATCTACCTAAACTGTAGTAGTTCAGATCACAAAGGAATAAGATATTTTGAAATTCATACCACCAAAAACGTAGATCTTGCAGATTGTTGACATTCAATGATGGGAAATTTTATAAGTTGAACGGTCAAATACACCACACAATTGGCTATCAAGATTAACACCAGATTATTTTCTTTTACTTTGCAGGGTGCTTCAGATTGGCTTTATTCCTATCCGGCAGGAATTCGAAAGATATTGCGGTACATCAAGGATAATTACTCTAACCCACCAATTTTCATAACTGAGAACGGTAAGTTTTTGCATGCCAATCCTGTAATTGTATGGTAAAAATTAGGCTTATTACTTGTGTCATAGATTTCAGAGGAAAACATAAGTTTTTGCATGCCATATCAGTAAATACAATTCGTTTTGATGCAGGGTTTGATGATGTGAATGCTGGATTTCCACTTTCAGATGACACAGTTGCCGATAACGATAAGATAGAATATCACGAAGACCATCTTGACAACCTTTGCGAAGCAATCAAGTAAGATGTTTTTTAATTTACGATCCCCAAATTGTTATCATGGAGATTCACTCAATAATATAGGTTTGAAAGTTCAAGTATCGTCACGTACGTCCTGGTATACCTTAATAAGAGTGCTCATACATTGCGCTGGATGTAATGCAGGGAGGATGGAGCTAGCGTGATGGGATACTTCGCCTGGTCTTTGTTGGACAATTTTGAATGGGGCGAAGGTTACTCTGCGCGTTTTGGCTTCATCCACGTTGATTTCAAGAACGGATTAAGAAGATGCCCGAAAAAGTCAGCCGTATGGTTAATGAAGTTTCTCAACAACGTAACAAGACTCAAACTCTAGGACGACAGATTATTGAAGTGGCCATGTCCGTTGACTGGGTCCATACTTATATGCGGTGCTCCCTCCAGTGTTGCATACATTTGACATAAAGCTATCACCATTACTTTGGCAGTAGTCGTTCTTATGGCTTTGAAATTTGTTTGTGATGTAAGGATTGATACCTCTGCATGTAATCCTTCAATTCTTTTGCCCTTCAAATAAAAGAGAAGTTATAATCCTCTTATAGGCCATACAACCGAGTCTATCATTTGTGCAAGACTTGGCTAATTGCTTATTTATTGTAAAAATTATCATTCTTGGATGCGTGACCCAGTGCTCTGGTCAACGACTGCTTTTCGATTTACACCAATACTAGCCCAGTAACTCGAGTCAAGCTTGGATATGTTTACAAAATACAATATAGCATAAAGTTTAGAAAAGTATATTATTGGGTACCACATATCGTGAGATAGAAAGGACATCAACAATATAAAAAATATCTTATTTGCCTATAAAGAATAACCGTTGCACCTAAATTAGTCACAATCACTAACTTAAGTAAAATTAAAAAAAAAAATTCACCTTCATTACTCCGAACTTTCGATTATTAAACAGTATTGTTTGTTTGATTAGGACGCATGCAACTATATATATATATATATATATATATATATATATATATATATATATATATATATATATATATATATATACATACACACATACTTGTAATTTCTTTATATTGTAAGTTGAAAGACAAAGAATAAATAGCGATATAGTTGAGTGCCATATAGAGTTAAATAGTGACTAAGATTATAGTTGTAATTAAAAATGATGACGCTATCACGTATCCCTTTTGAATTGTAAATATTATATACGAATTTAATTCCTTAACTTCAGAGGGATTTTAAGATGTTACATATGTTCTTGAGATTATTATAACGATTAAGTAAAAATTTTAAAAGAATAAAGTTACATTTTAAATTTAACACGACTGTATATACCTTATCACTTTAAAATAAATTATCACTTTTTGCAAAAATAAATTTTAACAGAGAAACCACATAGCATTTGATATTTCATAGAAATGTTTTTATGTAATTATTCTTGTAAGATGCTAGTAATAAGAAAATGATGAACAGGACTATTATTTGTCGCAAAGTCCTAATTTATATATCTACTATATGCATTTAATGATATTTTTTCACACTTGTCTAATATCAAGATATGTCAGGTTATAGCCTAATTGTAATGAACTTGCAAAAGATAACAAGTATCATTATATTATGCTAATATTATAGGGCGAGTGTTAATAAACCACTTGCTATTGAATTTGCACAATAATCACCACTCATGGTTGTAATCAATACCATTCTAATATGAATTAAATTTTAATGTTAATAACTTGTCTAAGATTTACTAATTAGTCTTATTTTTCATGAAAATTTACATAAGCATAACTAAAAAGGTCTTTTTATTTATCGTAATGTAAAAATGAAATGGTTATTAATCGTTAGTTTTGTAGAATTATATGGATATATTTTTGCATCTTAAAGGTTTTAATGTTCTCGTAAATGTGATATAGCCACTTTGTTGACCGTGCGGTTTTATCTAAATAAAAAATATATTCTATAATTTGATTATTGAACTTATGTTTTATATCAATATTTTTGCAATGATTATGTTATCCATAAATATTTATACATATATTAAATTATAATAAATTTATATTAATGGTAACATAATTGTTTTCTTTTAAATCTCATATGTTATTTTTACTTCCTAGATACATGATTTTTTATTTTGGTATGAGAGCGTTTGTTTTAAGGACAAGATAGTCTAAATTAAATTAGTATATTTATAGCATTAGAATTAGTTTTCAGATTATATAAGGCTTCCTAATATAGTCCTCATATAATTCCTCCAAAATTATATAAACTTAAAAATAGCAGTCACATCCAAAATAATATTTACATTCCTTTATATATACTAACATGTTTAGTATATAACTTTAATTCATTTTCAAGTACTAGATTTACTACTAGCTATATCATTTTTGTAATTTTAATAAACAATAACTATACAGTTATTTGTTAGCCATGTACTCCCATTTAAATAATATCGTCAATTTATTTATTCTAGCGAAAGGATTCTGAAAACTATGTATTATATAGACAAATCTTTAAACCGATTATAAGCATATACTAAAATAAAATAAATATAATCAATTGTTACATTATTTTTATTGTTTAAATTTCATTTTTTAATCTTAAATATAACATCATTATTTTTCTCTTTTAAATCTAATATTTTTTTTGTTTCTTAGATATATGAATTTACATTTATATTATAGCGTTATTTTAAGAATACAATAACAAAAATTAAGTCTTAATAAGTTAGTTCATTAATTAGTTAGAGTTTTAGGATGCTTAGAATTAGTTTTTCAATTATATAAAACTTATTAATATGTAAATTGACTTATCCAGAAATAAGGACCCTATCTAAGATAATATTTGAGACCTTTAGAGACACTAATGTTTATAATTTTATTTTATTTTGAAAATAAAATGCGATTACATATCATATTTTTTGCATCTTAAAGGTTTTGAATGTTCTCAAATATAGGAATTAAGGATATTTGAATTATTTGCACCTTTTTTTCTTCTAGTACATATGTAAGTTCTTTCAAAATCTCATATATGCTTATATAGTCATTTTGTTGATCGTGCGGTCTTATCAGAGTAAGAAATTGCTCAATAATTTGATTATTCACTTACAAAGTAAATAGAAATTTTTTTGTAATGGTTATGTTATGTCTTAATACATATACATTTATTGAATTATAATAACGTTATATTATGGTAACATAATTTCTTTTTGTTTTAAATCACATCCATTATTTTATTTTCTTGATAGATAATTTTTTATCTTCATACGAGAGAGTTAATTTTTGAGAACACTATAGTACAAAAAATCAAATATTAATATATTTAGAGTTTTAGAAATTAGTTTTCAGATTATACGTCGCTTTCGAATATAGCCATCATATAGTTCCTCCAAAATTAAATAAACTTAAAAATAGAAATATAATCCAAAATAATATTTTCATACCTTTAGATAAACCGGCATGTTTAGTTTATAAATCAATTCATTTTCAACTATCAAATTTACGAATAAACTTTTTCAATATTGAAATTTTAATTAGTAACAATGATACAACCGTTTGTTAGTAGTGTGATCTCTCCCAAAAGATAGAGGCAATTTTTTTTATTTTACCAAAAGGATTCTAAAAGCTATGTATTTTTTTGATAAATCTTTACATCGATTACGGTAATGTAACATTTTTTTCTCTTCTAAATCTAATATGTTATTTTTATTTTTTAGATATATAAATTTTTATATTCATATCAGATAATGATTTTAGGGATACAATAGTTAAAGTTAAGTCTTAATAAACTAATTTATTTATTATTTGTGTTTGAGAAGGTTTAGAATTAGTTTTTCAATTATATAAGAGTTATTGATATAGTAATTAACCTATCAAGAAATAATGACCCATCAAAAATAATATTTGTTTTAAATCTCATCCACATTTATTGATTATACTACGCGTAAATTACACCCGATTTTTCTGAGGTTTGCCCTAAACTACACACGGCTCCGCCTAGATATTTTTATTACTCTCCGCTCCTGGCCTCTGGTTTGTCATTGTCTTACATAAAGTCCACTTAGGGAATCATCAAGAAACGTTAGGACATCTTTCAATTATTATGATATTCCCAAAATGCCATCTTCCTCTTCTTCCTTATAGCCCAATGCTTAACAACTGCCGCCGACGCCCCGCCACTACCGCCGATGCCCCGCCACCGCCACCAAAGGCTGATTCTCCTAATTTTTCATTTGCATACACATCGACGGCAACTACCGCCTATCCAAACACCATCTTACACCAAACCCACATTGCCATCAAGCACACACACATGCATATCAGCAACGGACACTTCACATGTCTCTCTCTCTCTCTCTCACACACACACACACAGTCTGTAACTACGCACGCCCACATTGCTTATTACCACCGTCCATGCTCGTTAACCATCCTCACACCCACACCCACACAAGCTGGTGACACACAGACGCACTATCTCTCTCTCTCTCTCTTTCTTTCTCTCTCACATAGCCTATCATTGTCGTCACAAGCCTCTGACCCATACCCACACACCGCCGACCACCACTAGCGACCACAGAAAAATGAGCAGCACCCGCACTTTTCACCCGTTAATCACGTTGAAATCAGCTTTTAAATCGTGCGTCAACACTCTTTTTCCCGTCATCATCCCAAAAATCCCGCACCACAAGAAGAAAATCATCAGGAATCTCTTGCACCAACTCTCAAGAAACCCCAAAAAAGATACAAAAAGTGATTAAAAAACAGGCTTGTGGTGGAGAATGTGGTTAGAAACTACGATTTAAATATAAAACATGGTTACAAAGCAATTCCAACAGAAAA
This sequence comes from Escallonia herrerae, assembly GCA_033070095.1. NCBI lineage: Eukaryota > Viridiplantae > Streptophyta > Magnoliopsida > Escalloniales > Escalloniaceae > Escallonia > Escallonia herrerae. The sequence goes on from JAVXUP010001287.1 coordinate 242,490, forward strand.
CATGGTAATAAAACACCATTTTACAGCTTAAATGTTGTTATTATAAACCATGCTTTTATAAGAACACGTTTTTAATTGATATCAACAAAAAAAAAACATGGTTACAAACCACGGTTTCTATTGGAAAACGTGGTTCTGGAAAACGATTTATCGGTTCCAACCTTGGTATGAAATCTCTGTTAGAAACTAAGATTTCTATTGAAAACGTGTTTGTGAAAAGCGATTTATATGTGTGAAATCTCTGTTAAAAAACACGATTTCTTAAAAACGTGGTTTTCAAATGCAATTTCTTTTTCTTTCCATGTTCTTTCAATTTTGTTTAAATTAAACAAATAAGACGAAAATATAGAAATATATTGAAAATGTTTTCTTCCTTGAAATCTTTGTTTGGAACCACAATTTTTAAAAGTGGGGTAGATAGATAAATAAGGTTCAAAATGGGGTAGATATTCTTTTTTGGTCAAATGTCCTTTTATTCGATTAAGTGCAACCATTAGAATCTCAACATTTTATACATAGAATATACCTTTTGTCCTCTGTACAGTATCCTCTATCCATTACATTGTCTTATTGTATCTTTTCTATTTTGTATGAGTATTATTTCATCAATCCCCCATAGGTTACACACGGCCTTAGTCCTTATTGTGGCTGGTACCTTCCTCCATGTAAACACTTTGTATTTAATCCATTGATTGATGACATGCATACACCCTTGCACATTTGAACACCTTCTATCAAAGATTCTTGAGTTCCTTTCCTGCCATATTCCATAGACTACTACAGCCACCATTAGTTTGCCTAATTTAGCTCTGAAGCTCTTCCCTTTGAACATTGTTGCAACATCCTTGCATGTTTGCTTCCATGTTACTAGAGTGAGCTGTGTCTGCATATTTTCTAAAGCCATTTTCCACAATTCTTGCACATAGGGGCATTGTATGAATAGGTGATCCTCAGTTTTAGAATGCCTTAATCATAAAACACAGTGTTCATCCTGAATAAGATTCCCTGCTTTTAATTTCACTCTAGCTAGTTCTAAGACCTTTACATAGCAGCCATACAATCATAGAGCATTTGGGGATATGCCCTGAGAACCAAATAAGATTCCACATAGGATCTAGTGTATCATGAGTTCTCAACCATTTACAAGCAGATTTTATAGTAAATTGTCCATTTGAAGATGGTTTCCACCATACTTTATCAGGCATCTTTGAATTAGGTGGCTGTAATTTTTGCAGCAGATTATTTATTTTTCTTAATGCTCTTGATCTCTTCATCATCAATTCCCTTTCTCTCCCTTGCATGATTTCACATACCTTGGCATTACTTGCAATTCCAGATTCATAGATTGTTCTTTGACCAATAGTACAAAAAAAAAGGGAGGGGGGGGGGGGGGGTTGGAAACGCTTAATTTCCGACACTTAAAAAAATGTCATAAACTGGTTATAATTTACGACACTTCCATCATAACGTCGGATAATTTATGACACAATTTTTTATGTGCCATGAAATTTTGGACGTTTTAGTACATGCCACTTATTAAGTGTTGCTTTCCTCATTCGCGATACTAATGATTTGACATTTACTAACATATTGCTTAATAGAGATGATTAAAGTAAAATGTCATTCTTTTACTCCTAATGGATGCATAAAACGTCAGAAACAAAAAAAAGTAAAATGGTGAGTTTCAGCCTCTTTGGCACCAATTTTTCCCCAAAGCCCTGTTCATCTTCTCCAAAGCTCCAGATCGAGAATCAACCTCCCTCTCTCTCCTGTCAAATCAGCGCTGCTTGGTCTACCTCTCCTCAAATCAGCCTCATAGAGTTCCAAACAGTCTCTCTCTCACGCAACAATTGGCCATGCATGAAGACCAAAAATTTGACTTCCTCCCAGGTACGTAAAGAAATTGGTCTCTCCCCCCCCCCCCCCACCCCTCTCAATCTATCATGAATGACACCCCAGGGGACATAGCTACACCAACGAACACCAACTAGCAGCACAGGCCACTGAAAATTATTTGGCCGTTAGGATTTCTAGCAGAATTAATGCTTTGTTTTGATTTTCAATTAGTTGTTTTTGTATTTTCTGAATTTCCAAGAATATTCCAAATTCTGACTTGGGAAAAAACATTTGGAAAGGCTATGTAAACAGAAAAATGAGAAGAAAGACATGCGAATGAAATCATTATCAATCTTCTCTTCTTACATTCCTCTTTTCTCTGTGTATTTGGCCAGCTTAGCTGGATTCTTTCTCTGTACATTTAAGCGGATTTTCCTTTAGTAACTGCGAATTACTCCATCGCTATTACATTTGGTATCTAGAGCAAGCTACGTTACCTGGGTTCGTGAAGAAATCAAATAAAAAATGGGGTATGGGAATAGAAATAAACAACAACTAGATAAGCACGTGAGCCTAATGGAAGCTCAATTCGCAGACCACTTTGGGTCTCTTGATGAGCAATTATCAGAATTAAAGCAAAACATAGAAGAGCTACTTGCATTGAAGCTCTCGTAGATCAATTAAAGGAGGAATTACTAGTTATGAGTAGGCTCTCACAGATTTGCAAGGTTTGATACAGCAATTGATTTACACCAAACGAAATGAAGGAGCAGAAGGATCTAATTCCAAAACAAGAGGAAGCAAGAGCGGGGAAACTAACCATCGCGAGTTCCTTCCATATGATAATGGTAATGCTTTTAAGGAGATGATTCGTATACATATGGGTCGGTTAGAAAAGCTGAGAGATACTTTGAATTTCATCCTAACTTTGAGCATTTCATCCCATGGATGAAATGCTCAAAGTTAATTTTGCTTTAGTGCACTTTGAAGGCCAAGCCGAGCACTGGTTTGGTACTTACACTAAGGCCAAGGGCTAGGTTTTATGGACTGAATTTGTAAAAGATTTAAACTCTAGATTTGCTCAACTATTTAAAGAAAGTGTAATTGGGGAATTTCATAAATTGAGATAGCTTGGATCAGTTGAACAATATTATAATGAGTTTGAGACCCTCAGATCTGTACTAGTCAATGAAGGGTGTAAGTTTGAGGAAGGGAAATTTGTGCAAAGTTTCATCAGTGGTCTTAGGGATGAAATCAGATTGGAGGTTGGAAATTTTGAGGTATATAATCTCTCAAGGGCAATTTATCTAGCTCGAAAACAAGAAGCTACTTTCAATAATAGCTGGTACCAGTCTAGAACCATACCTAAATTGAAACTTACATACAGTCCTTTGACCCCTGCTAAACCTAACCTGAGCATCACAATTGCTAAACCAAGAAGCCCTGCATTAACTCTGAACCCCCAACCACTTCAAGCTCAGCCTAATAACCAAAACACGGCCTTACTACCCACCCCAAATGTACCCCGACAACGGTTAACTAGGGCCTACTTTGATGAAAGGAGAAAAAGAGGCTTACGCCATTGGTGTGAGGAAAAATTTCAGCCCAGCACATGTTTGTGAAAATAAACAGGTATCTATGTTGGTAGTTGATGAGGGTGAAGAGGAAGATCCCCTACCTGTTTATGATGAAGAAGTCCTTCCACAACAACAGGAGACATAAATTAATGAACACCCAGAGAAGATAGAGATCACTGTCAATGCTTTGACAGAGAACCAAACTTAGTCCACTTTTAAGCTTTGGGGTCAATATGCTAACAAGAAAGTCTCCCTATTAGTGGACACTGGGTCCACCCATAATTTTATGGACCTAACTACAGCTCAAAGGTTGGGCTATTTGGTGACACCACTGCCCCCATGGCAGTTATGGTGGTAGATGGCAACAAGGTGTGCAGTGACTCAGCTTGTAACGAATTCTGCTGGACTATGCAGGGTCAACAATTCAAAACTAATCAATTGATAATTCCTTTGGGGGGCTGTGATTGTGTCTTAAGTTTACAATGGTTTAAGAACTTGGGAAGAGTGGCCTTTGATTTTTATAAGATGTCTATGACTATCCTGATGGGGGACAAGGAATGTAATATCCCACATCGGATGTGAAATAGTATGAGATGACCCTTATAAGACCTTGCCAAGGAACTCATAAGTTCCTACTTGGCTAGCCCTTTTGAGGGAGGCAATGCCCTGTGGTGGGGCCGTGGACCGAGTCGTTACAGATGGTATCAGAGCCGACTCTCGAAAGCTCGGGCTGGGCTATCCAGTCGGGTTGCCGATGGTTAGGGAAACGAAGGCAAGCCCGGGTATATTCCACATCAAGAGGATGGTTGGGGCAACGAAGGGTGAGCCCGGTATATCCCACATTGGCTAGAGAGGAAGATTCTGGGCTATGTGTGATTGAGCCTTAGCGAGGACAGTAAGGTATAAGGAGGGGAGATTGTAATATCCCACATCGAATGTGGAATAGTATGAGATGACCCTTATAAGACCTTGCCAAGGAACTCAAAAGTACCTAATTGGCTAGCCCTTTTGAGGGAGGCAATGCCCTGTGGTGGGGCCGTGGACTGGGTCGTTACAAGGAAATAACATTCTATGGGGGAGAAGTGCAGGCTGAAATTAAGTTAGTGTTAGAAAAATCAATATACAAATACCTTACTAGCAATCAAGGAGCTTTGTTTGGCTAAGTTTATACTATAACCACTTTACCAAACCCCCACACCAATGAGCCTCAATTGACTGAGTTGTTACATCAGTTTGTTGATGTCTTCCAAGAACCCAAAGAACTACCTCCCACCAGACCACAGGACCACCAAATACCTTTAATTCCAAATGCTCAACCATGAACATTAGACCTTACAGAGTGCCCTACACCTACAAAACTGAGATAGAGAAAATTTTTCATGAGATGCTTGAATCTGGTATAGTGCATCCAAGCACTTCACCTTTTGGGTCCCAAGTCCTAGAGGTGAAGAAGAAAGATGGGTCATGGAGGATGTGTGTGGACTACGGGGGGTTGAATAAAGTCACTGTGAAAAACAGGTTCCTTATCCCAGTAGTTGATGATCTGTTGGATGAATTACATGGTGCCAAGGTGTTTACTAAGCTTGATCTGAAGAGTGGATACCATCAGATAAGGGTGCATCCAACTGATCCTAAAACAGCTTTTTCAACCCATTTTGGGTATTTTGAATTTAAGGTGATGCCCTTTGGGCTTACGGTTGCACTAGCTACATTTTAGTCAATTATGAACTTCATCTTTGAGCCTTATCTTATACGATTTGTCTTGGTCTTCTTTGATGACGTTTTAGTGTACAGCAAGAGCTATGCAGACCATCTTAAGCACCTCACCATTGTGTTATAGACCCTTAGGGATCACTCATTATATGTCAAGTGTACCTTTGCTGCATCAGAAGTGGAATACTTAGGACACATTGTCACAGGATAGAGAGTCATAAATGACACACCAGGGGACATAGCTGCACCAACAATCACCAACCAGCAGCACAGGCCACTGAAAATTAGAGTTAAAATGCCACCAAGTGCAGGAAGAAATTAAACAAAAGGAAGCAACATCAATTAAGAAGGAAGTGCGAGTGAGGCGATGAAGCAATAAATGGGTGGGAACGTGGCGGCCACGTGCTTAGCAGAATTCCAAGAATGATTTGGCCATTAGGATTTCCAGCAGAATTAATGCTTTGTTTTGATTTTCAGTTAGTTGTTTTTGTATTTTCTGAATTTCCAAGAATATTTCAAATTCTGACTTGGGAAGAAAGATTTGGAAAGGCGATGTAAACAAAAAAATGAGAAGAAAGACATGCGAATGAAATCATTATCAATCTTCTCTTCTTCCATTCCTCTTTTCTCTGTGTATTTGGCCAACTTAGCTGGATTCATTCTCTTTACATTTGAGTGGATTTTCCTTCACTAACTGCGAATTACTCCATCGCTGTTACACAATCTCTTCATCTTGTAAACCCTAGTTATCCCAATTTGATGTTCTTGTCGTTGAAAAATTAACATACAAGGAGGGCAGGGATAAACATCGGTGACTACGCAAGGAATTTGTGGGGCCTGGGTCACAAGGAATTCACCCAATTCAAGCTTAATGTAAACTAATTGTTTGGACCTGCATGATTTTTAATTGGGTTTGGTTGGAAAGTTGCCGTGTACTGAAGAAATTTTTTTGAATATTATTGTTCCAGTTGCTTATTCTTCTGCCCTATACATACTATAGTTGTATCAGTTTTGTATGTAGATATCTCTGGATTAATCATTTATAGGGCTTGTTTAATGGATGTTCCTATGAATCCGAAAGCATACCTTATGAGGCTATGAAGAGTAGCTTTATCTTTCTTAAAGTGTTACTAGCCCCAAGTTGTCATAATTTAATTAAGGGGATGTTTTGAAAATTGGCCGAGCACATGGAAAATATTTGATGCCTTCCCATTGTATCCAAGAGAGATGGAGAAATGGGTCTCACTAATTTAAAAATATGCAATGCGGGAGTTTAACGGGGTCATTTCCGCAATATGCTCTCGAAGCATACGTCTTATCTACAGTATGCTCTTCTAATGGGTTACACATCCTTAATTTTGCTTGTCCATATGAGTTCCTTGTCGGTCCATTTGCAGTAACGATAATGCTTAAGGCATAGCTAGTGGTTGAGAATTAAGATAGAAACAACAGCTTTTTGTATGTGGTGTAATTATCGTTAGTATCATGAAAGTGTAATTTTTACTTCTCTTCAGCAGTTTATTTTGCAGATTCCTGGTTTTATCTTGCAGCATTGAAAAAATAGGAATGAAGCGATGTTCTTCTTTGGGGGAAATGTTGCTATATATAAGGTAACAAAAAGAACAACCCTTGTTTCTTTTTCCTGATCAGATTATCTTAACTTCTGACGGTCATAGCTTTCTTGTGCTTGTGCTATTTGTTTATCGTTATATAGCACAAATTCTTTGTGCTACTACTGTGTCTATATTAATTGTTGTGGAACATAGATTTCTTGTGCTTCTACTACTGGTGCCAATGATCAACAAATGCTTCATGTTAAAACTGGCTTGTAGTGTTGTGGGAGATGTTCGGTTGTTTAAGCCTTAGTGCAGTTCATGTTCATTTACATAGAAAATAGTGTTTATAGTGGGTGGAATGGGTTTGTGCTGCATTTTGTGTTTCATAGTCGCTGTAGGTTTTGCATCACCATTTACATGTGATGCGTTATGCATTTCTGACTGCTTTTCTTCCCCCAAGGGTAAGGGTATCCTAGAGCGGCTAAATATTCATTCGATGTTATAGTCTTGTCACTCCTTGTTGTGATTATTTCCATGATTGTTGCATGGAGGTTAGGAAGCAGCAGCGCATAGCCTTCTTTGTACAAATAGTGAGGTTATGCAGCAAGTTGTCTACTAATCTGTGATACCAATTGAATTTCTTTTATTTCGGGTGTTGGTATAGGAGATGGATATGGCAAAGGTTGGTGGCTTACATTGACTTGGGGTGCTATTACGTGTTGGGGCTCCCTCTAGGTTACCTTTTCGGTTACCAAGTGAATCTTGGAGGGGAGCTAGGACTTTTTGCTAATCAATTAGATTGTAAAAAGTGAATTGACCTGACTGACTCAAAAAAGTCGTCTATTCATGTATTTTGGTTTTGCTTTATATTAGCTAGTTGTGCCTTGTATATCTTTAGCTACTAGATCTAATTCTAACTGGCTACGACTTTAGAGACTTTGGGGCTGTATGATAGCTGGAATTGCATTTGGGGTCTGCATGTGACCATTGAAGAAGGCAGCAACTAAAATTTTTGCTCCCACTTTGCCTATCAAAGAAGAGAGGAAATAATTTTAATGAGAGGAGGGAGGGAGGGGGAGGGAGAGGGGGTGTGTGTGGGGTGGTTGTAACGGAAAGAAAACTAGCTTAGATAGTTATCTAATTGATATCAAAGATCATAACCAAGGTCATATACAACAAAGTTCAGCAGAAGAAGTTCCCATGGCCTTGGCGAGAAGAACAAAAAGGAACATGTTAATTAGTTGCCTCCAGGTAGAGAGTGCATATTCAATCCTTCCCTACCACCCTTACAGCATCCAATGTCCATCTTCGTCAACCTATCCTTATCATGTCCAGGATTTCGTCGTTCAAAGGCAGCTGCCTAAACCCAGCCCTTAAATTCCGGACCTGCCATTGCTTGTATGTCTCTGGCCTCTCAATCCTCTCTGCACCTTCACACGCTATTACATTCATTTCCTCCTACCCAAAAATATTCTTCTCAATCAGCATCATCTCGTGATATTCACGAGGCACAATGGCCTCAAGCATATCAAACAAAGAAGAAAAGTGGGAAAGAGCCACCCGGAACAGTGAAATAAAAAAGGGGGCATTATAGAAGCCATTGACAATCCTCTATATCATCTGGATTCATCTTCCTAATGATGTTTAGAACAATATTCCTTGGGCTCTCAGCTAGATAGCACGGACACGGACACCGTGTCTAACACCGACACCGACCGGGACACCGGACACCGCAATTTTCAAAAAACCAGATTTTGGACACTGCTGAACTTTTAACACACACACACATCTCAATTGGAGCAACTAAATTTTCATTCAAAATGGATGAGAAAGAAAGCAAGTAACATGAAATAGTTCAACAATAACAAGAAAAGAGGTCGGCAACAAGAAAGCAATTGAATGTCTCAACAGTACCAAGATTAGAGTCTCAACAATAATAAGAAAGAAATAAAAGAGACCTGAAAGACATGTTTACATAGTCAGATGAACTGTAAATGAGCTCGGAGATGTTGACCTATCTTACTCTAGACTGGCAAGCTTGGATGCTTCAGGCAACAAAAAGAAGGAAAAGAGAAATAGATGAGAGAGAAAGAAGAAGGTACCTTTTGCTGGGTCGATATGATTAGGGTTTGGCCTAAATGTTCATTTCTAAAAAATTCCAGATTTATCCCTCAAATAAATTTAAAATATTGTATTTTGGCCCCATACGCGTGGACACTTCTTCACAAGGTGTCCGACACTTCTTCAAGAGGTGTCCGACACTGTGGCTGGTAATTAATAAATAAATAAATAAATTCTGACACCGCTAAGAGGTGTTAGACACTTGTCCGAAGATTTCGGTGAGGTGTCGGTAAGTGTCGGACACCATACGTTGACCTATAAGAGGTGTCGGTGCTTCTTAGGCTCTCAGCGACCATGGTCTCGTCAAGTAGTTTCCTGAATCTATACAAACAGTTTACCACAGCAACTCGTTGCTGTCGACAGCAAGAAACAGATGGTAAGCTTTCAAGACTGGCATGGAAATAAAGGCTTTAAAATTTTGGGTTCCAGAACCAGCCATACGTGCTTCTAGACTGCTGGCAAAATGATGGACTAGTCTTTGTATCCCATCGCCTGTTGGAGAAGAATGTTGTCTGATCTGCCTTAATAACTCATTTGCACTCTTTGGTCATTGGTTGCAACAGCTTGTGCACAAAGCGTTAATTTCAAGGGCTCACGGAGAGGTACATTATATTTTGGATTTTATTTCCTGATTAGAAAAAAAAACCATTGTCCCACTTAAATTTATTGCATTCAGTTTTTTCTGGTCTGTCAGAATCGAGGCCTTTTTGCATCTTATATTTGTATACTACTACAAAAGTTAATTGGACACAACGGAAGATGTTCTTTTGATTTTCATGTCAAAAGTTGTAAGGGGTTGGCTGCTGCGAAAAGCTGATGGCATTCCTCTGAATAGAACAAACACACACCTAAAGCCACCTTTGGTGCATATGCTGTTACATGACACAC